>ONZH01012368.1:0-101332 GCA_900303285.1 Rhinella marina | reverse complement strand
TATGAAAAAAAAAATATAGTACTTTAAATCTGATGGGCAGCCATATATAACTAAGTTAAGCAAGTTTTAGGCAGAAAAAATCTATGTTTCCACATTTCCCTGGTTCTCTTCTGGTCTTTGTTTACCTGCAGTAATAACAATCTCTGCCCCTCCCCTTGCTCTGCAAATGCTGCCCTGAGTGACATGTCTGCTGGGATACTCAGCAGCATGTTGTATGTGTAGGACTTCAAGTCCTAGCTGTACAATGACACTGCTGATACACACAGGATCTTCCCCCTAACTTCTTTGTTCTTTGCCTCTCCTCCAAATCAGCTCCAGTGTCAGCTCTGTGTCTGTAGGGTGAGAAGGCAGATCCTGTGTCTCTTTACATCTGCAGCTGCTGTTGTAAAGCCTTCAGTGTGTTCTGGCTGAAGGAGTTAATGTTTTATCTGAAAGAATCCAGGGAAAGCAGATAGCAGGAGCCCGGCAGAGCAGGGGGGCGTGGCCAGCACAGTGACGTCTCGTGTACAGGCTCTGTGCACGAATACAAGATTAGCAGGCAGGGAAGGTGACATCACAGGTCATGTGACCCTCATTGAAAACCTGAGAAACCAGCAGCTTTAGAAGCAGAAAGTGTATGGAAAAGCTGTTGTGTTTGACTAGTTAGAAACATACAAAGGACAAAAAAATAACTCAGACAACCCCTTTAACACTCCATCTAGATCAGTTGGGAACATATCCCTGCAAAGTCTACCATCCCTGACAGTCCTAATTACATAATATCAGACTGTGCAGGGAAACAGCCCACTGGTAACACCCACATGGACCTTTTTTGCAGTGTGTTATCAATTTAAGCAAAACGTAGTCATAAATAGGGATGACTAAATCAAGCTTCGGATCATAGATCCGAAGTTGATTCATTAAAAAACTTAAAATTTATGTGCTCCATTTAGGAAAAATTCCTATCTGTGGATTTAAAAACATTTTAAAAAAAAAACCTTTTAAAATAGGAATCCAAAGCTGGCTTTGGTTACCGAGGTACCAGTACCGAAGCCGACTTCGGATTCCTATTTTAAGAGGTTTTTAAATACGTAGATCGATTTGCTCAACCCTAGTCTTAAAAATAGATGCTCCAAAATGGCTGTTACATGGGAAATGAAAGTGGTTACTAAAACAGACATGTCTGGTCCTTGGTTCTGTCCTACAGATGGAGCATTTGCTTATTTTAATGGCTATTGACATGTCTTGCATCCTATCTTGTACTTGTAGTCAAAAAACTTCACTGTATCCTCCAAAACCAATTTACAGTATGAAATAATACTGTGCAGATACTAAATCACAAGTTACATTTTAAGCTCCAAGTGTAAGAAATTCACAATTAAAACAAGGTCAGAGAAGCAGGAATAGACTAACCCTCCATGTAAGGTACAGGATATGAAGTAATGTTACCTGTGCAAGCAACGCAAACAGACAAGATAAGTAGAAAAATTTCTGGTAAAACATCTCGGTCCATCCTGGCACTCTCTCCTGTAGCCTTACTCTTCTCCGATAAAACCTGGCAAAGACTGGCGCAGCTTAAACGCTTTATAAATCCTTTCAGTAGCTCTAAGGTGTGTCTCCATGTCACATGTAAAAATCCCTTTCCAAATGGACAAAATATCTATAATTTCCTCCAGGATCGTATTAACAGGTATTGCATAAATACAATACGGTAATAACATGCTCTAGAAAGAGAACACTTACTAAATATCCTTGGGGCACCTTTTTAGCTTAAATACATGTATTTTTGTCTGACAGATTTAACACTAAATGGAACTGAGCAGCCTGCACTGTATGACAATACGTGCAGAGTGCAGAAAACAAATGGAGCAAAGTGTTTAATAAATCCCAATTATAAAAATTATTTTTACACAAAAATACATGTACTGTACAGTTTTTTTTTTCCTGTATAAACTCCCTAAATGCGTCCACAGCCTTTAATGCAAGTAGTTTACATATAGATATACAAAAAGTTTAGCTAAAGGCTTGTTCACATGTGTGTTGGAGGCT
This sequence comes from Rhinella marina, assembly GCA_900303285.1. Lineage (NCBI taxonomy): Eukaryota > Metazoa > Chordata > Amphibia > Anura > Bufonidae > Rhinella > Rhinella marina. The sequence goes on along the minus strand of ONZH01012368.1, from coordinate 99,304 downwards.
GTGTTTGGGGCCTCTGTTGCCGATTCCATCAAAAAGACCAGACAAAAAAGTCCTGCATGCAGGTAAAAAAGCAAATTCCCAAACAGAATGTGTACAGACTCCATTGTAGTCAATGGTCTATTCAACTGTTTGTCTCAGCTGAATCTGACGCAATATATACCGGGGATATGAACTCACCCTTAAGCCTCGTCCACATTTCCGTTTTTCACTGACGTGTGCTGTCCACATTTTTCACGGACAGCACACGTACCCATTGATTTAAATGTATCTGTTCACATTTCTGCATTTTTCTACTGAGCGTGGGTCAGTAAAAAAAATCACGGGGACATGCACTACTTTGATCCGTGATGCGGACCAAGCACGTCCATTGAAGTCTATGGGTCCGTGAAAATCACTGACACACATCCGTGTTGTGCCGTGATGCGTCCGTTTTTCACTGATGACTAATAGGAAATTCTTTGGAAATCAATTTTCAGCTGAGCAACGTCAGTGAAATACGGATGCCACACGGATGGTAACTGACACAGAAATGTGGACAAGGCCTTACAAGGGTTTTCTGGAGAAAAGATTTTAATCAAAAATAGGGATGGAATACGTTAAAGGGTTTCTGTCACCAGAATTAACCCTCTTAAGGCCCCATTCACACGTCTGCAAAATGCGTCGCATCCGTTCCGCAATCAATGGGGGTGCAAAAGATGAGGAGGGCGCACGGTGTGCCGTCCGCATCCGCACTTCCGTTCCGCGGCCCCCTGAAAAAAATAGAACATGTCCTATTCTTGTCCGAATACACGGACAAAAAAAGGCATTTCTATTATGTGCGTTCCGCAAATTGCGGAATGCACATTGCCGGTGTCTGTGTTTTGCGGATCCACAAATTGCTGATCCGCAAAACACGGAAGTGTGAATGGAGCCTTAACCTGCTGACATTAGCGATGTGCTAATGTCAGTAGATCCTACTCTGCTATTATTATGTTTATTGATGGCCCCCTTACTGCCGAATTCCTAATTTTGTAATTTGTAAATTTCCTACCTCCTTCCACGTCCACCGTCCTTGATTGACAGGGCCAGCGCTCGTCTTCTCCAGCCAGCCCCTGTGGAGCAGCAGGAGACAAACTCTGGCCTGGCCCTGTCAATCAAGGACGGTGGGGCATGGAAGGAGGGTAGGAAAACTGAGCCTCTAAGAGTAACAGGAGTAACAAACCCCCCCCCCCTTCTGCTCTTAGAGGCTTATTTACATATTACAAAATTAGGAAATCGGCAGTGAGTGGGTCATCAATAAACATAATAACAGAGTTAGGGTCTACTGACATTAGCACATCGCTAATGTCAGCAGGTTTAAGAGGGTTAATTCTGGTGACAGAAACCCTTTAAAGTGTTTTTAACTGATGATCTAAACTTTGGATAGCTCATCAGTATCTGATCGGTGGTATTCTGACTCCTGGTACCACCAGTAATCAGCTGTTTGAGAAGGCACTGCCATTCACAGTAGTACCGCAGCCTTCTCTCAGCTCACCAAGCACAGCGCCGTACATTGTATACCGGTTGTGCTTGGTATAGCACTCAGCACTATTCACTTCAATGTGGCTGTGTTGGGCATAGGTCATGTGACCCATGAACATGATGTCACATGGCCCAGGCAAAGCTGTGAGTGTCTGTGCATTCTCAAACAGCTGATCAGCGGGGTCCCGGGTGTAGGACCCCCCGTATCAGATACTGATTACATATCCAGAGGATAGGTCATCGCTTTAAAAATCTCAGAAAAGCCATTTAAAATACACTCACTCACCTCGCTGATTCCCCAAAGTTGCTCCAGTCCCTACTCCTATCTACTTTCTGGCTTGGACTGCCTGCTCAGCCAACCACTGGCTAAGTCGGGTCACAGCTGCAGCTAGTGATTGGCAGAGCGAGCAATTCAAACCACTTCCTTTGTGTCTAGCCCAAGATCAGGGAGTGAAGAGGATTTGGGGATCACTGCAGCCCTCAAACACCAGCAATGTGAGAATCGGTAAGGTGGGTAATTATTTTTTATTTTAATTTCGACCACATTTTTAAATAAAATTATTCCTCTGGAAAACCCCTTTAGTATTGACACTGTTTTTATATCAGGGATCCAATCAGGGAGACATTGGTGTCAACATTTGTGAAAAAAAAAAAAAACTACAACGGCTGGGTGCTCCACACGTCTGGCAGCCTGGCTGCATGCATAGCAAATATTTAATCAGATTGGCAAGATAAATGTTCTGTTACACATAATGAGATTCATTTGAAGTTCACAATTACATCTCTGCGCTCAATCCTGGTATTCATGACCGTCAGCATCTCCCTCCCATCTTACTGCAGATGACTGACAACTTTCTTCCTATACTGTACCAACCAGTGGTGGTGGATGGCAGGGGAGCCAATAGCAACGAATATCGAGGAATACAAAGCATGTGCATTACACTGAGCAAACTCCCACTGTAGCTTCTGAACTGTGATGTTAAAGGGGTTATCCCACGAATAATGTAAAAAATGAAAATCAGACATCATATAGTACGACAACCTCTTTCTAACAAAGCTAGAACCAGCCCTGTACTTCACATGGATCCAGAGATCTCATTAATTGCTCTGCTAGATTTATATCAAACTAACAGCTCAAGGGGAGTGTCTTTTCTGCTGCAGCTCAGGGGGCGTGTCTCAGCTCTCCCTATCACAGCTCAGTAGGCATGTCTCAGCTCTCCCTATCACAGCTCAGGAGGTGTGTCTCAGCTCTCCCTATCACAGCTCAAGAGGTGTGTCTCAGCTCTCCCTATCACAGCTTAAGAGGCGTGTCTCAGCTCTCACTATCACAGCTCAGGAGGCAGTTAAAGGATGAAACTGAGCATGTGCGGCCTTCTCAGTGAGCAGATCAAAGAAATAAGAAATTAAGTGGTCCTATACAGATACATTTTAGTGAATAACTCAGTGGCTATACAAAATGTTTAATTACATGCAATTACAAAAGTATTCAGATCGAGATGCTGGTTTGAAAACTGTAGAATTTTTTTTTTGTGGGACAACCCCATTAAGAAAACTAAGAAGGTGACTCTGCCCTCTGATAGGGCAGTATACACCTGGTGACAGATTACCTTTAACGATTACACCTACAAGTTGCTAAAAATATGGCCCTCTGCCTTCTTGTCACTGCATGGATGGGAGTTAGAACTGTGCACTAGTAAAATAAAGAGGGGATCCGAATTCTGAATTGGTTTTGTCAAATAGAGCTTTATAAGTACCATTATAAGAACGATTATGACTTGGAAAAGGAGACTGCTGTAGGTGAAGGACTGCTGTAACAGAGTGGTTACATTATCATCCTTTTCTGGTACAATGCACAATGTGATGGTGTTGTTTAGAGAAATCCAAGTATCAGACAGGTGGAGAATCGAGATGAGCGATCGTGCTCGAAACGAGCACTGTACCGCTCGGCTCCCATGCTTCCGGAAGCGGCTGCCTGCGCCCATGCGAGCGCAGGGGAGCCGAGCGGTACAGTGCTCGTTTCGAGCACGTTCGCTCATCTCTAGTGGAGAACTTTTAAATCTACGGTGAGAAGTCTTGTAGTTTTATATATTTAGCCCACCTCTATAAGAGTAGGATTACTATTGTGGCACTAAAAAAAAAAGGTATATTTGGAAATGTCAGTTCTCTCGCGACTTTTGGTGATCAGGAATTTGTGGGAGGAGATCTGGCCTCCAACAGCCTGTCCTATTTACTATGATTTACACCAGAAATTGGCATACGTGATATTTTCTACGAGGCTAATGTTTTATACAGATGCCATTACCATACCAATAAATGTTCCTTCATACTCCTTTCTCAATGTTCCTCATACTTCCTTCATGCCCCACGAGCATTTCCAAGACCAGTTTCATCCAAAATTGATATTCACAGTGTTGTCCCAGTGGAACAACCTTTGTTCATATGCCCTATAACATGGATGTCACAGAGGGAATACTTTTGCTTGGGGCCCCTTAGATCAGTCACAGTTAAAAGTGCAAAGAGCAACTTCCGGAGCACTCAGTAGTTGGGGAAAAATCTTCAATACTTCTAAACACCATTCCTTATATCTTGCACTCATTTTGTCTCTTTATATCTGGCTTATGTAATCTGTTATTCAAAACACTTATATCTGTCAAAGAAGGAAGTAAGAATTTCCCTAAAGTTTAACAATGGTTGACGATTATGAATGCAGTTCAAGAATCCCTAATGTCTATAGACTGTAACACGGGCAGGTCTCCATTCTACTCTTATGTAAATTCTCTGTGAGATAGAAACAAACATTTGGAATTCACTCTAAGTTAATGGGGTTGGCCCCTTCATATCAATATTTACAAATGTGCTGGAAACATTGCGATATTTTTACTTATATAGTGTTACCAGGGCATTTACATAATTGTCCCCCCTCACTGTGCTGGCCCCATGCGAAGCACAGCTGAAGAGCCCTTTTAGAGTGTTAGGCCCCATTCACACGACCGTATGTATTCCGTGATCCCTATAAAAACAGAACGGAAGACATACGGAAAGTCTTCCGTAGTGTTCCGCAATTTTGCGGACCCTTTGACTTTAATTGGGTACGGACGTGATTTTGCGGCCAAGTATAGGACATGTTTTATTTTTTTTTGCGGGGGAACTTCCATGAGACACAGTGTGCATTCCGCATTTTTTTTTCTCCTATAGAAAAATGAATGGGTCCGTATGGTTCTGCATCTTATCAGCAAAAATGCGGATAAGATGCGGAAATGTACATACGGTTGTGTGAATGGGGCCTTACCCAATGGAGCTGATGATGGACAGGTCTAGCCAGCTGCCCCTCCATCAGCATCCATTTACCAACTGTGACTTCTCCAAAAAGTCATAATAAAAGACGCAATCCTATTCGAGTAAAAACTGGAAAAACATTTTTAGACATATTTGAAGGTGTGCCAAATTTATCAAACGCGTAACGTAAATTTGGCGCAAATTACACCAACCCAGACTGCAAAAATGCAGCTCATAATAAATCTCCCCCTAAATGTTTTCATAAAAAAACAAGCACAAGGGAGGTTTCAAACTAAGTCTATTTTAGAAAAACTGTGCTTTTTTTCCTTCATTTTTAAAGAGGACCTCTCCCCTCTCCTGACATGCCTATTTTAATAGCTTCATGCATTCCCCACATACTAACAATTCTGGGACATCTATTCTTATGACTGTATGTTGTGCCATTCCTTTATTATTCCTACTAGAAGTTATGAATGAATTGCTATTTGCCTTCAGTAAGGGTACAGAGGGGAGGTGACCAGTTGGGGGTGTGTCCCTGCACAGTCTGAACATGGCAGCACTGATTGGATAGAGGTAGACTGTGCAGGGGACACACCCCTCCAACTTGTTACCTCCCCTCTGTTCCCTTACTGAAGGCAAATAGCAATTCAAACATAACTTCTACTGAAAATAATAAAGGAATGGCACAACATAGAGCCATAAGAATAGATGTTCCAGAATTGTTATTACATGGGGAATGCATGAAGATATTTAAACAGGCATGTCAGGAGAGGGGGAGAGGTCCTCTTTAAGCAAAAAACATTGTAGCTGGATGTTACATGATGGACTATAGGAAATTATAAAAAAAAAACAGGGTGGCAGCACGTTCATAGTTAGTTTGGAAAAAAAAAACTATGAGCCCTAGAACGATGAGCACAAAAATTAGCAAGTTCGATGCACCAAAACTTCCCACCACCTGATAAACATGCAGTTGACATGCATTCCTGGTGACTTCATGTCAAAATCTACCTTTTCGCAAAGTGATTTCCTACATACATTGCAATTCTGGGGTATCTTCTGTACTGTACACCCTACAACTTTACTACTGCCCTGTAGTCTCTCCTTTGTAGTCCTGGTTTCCTGCACCATGTTGCTGCACAGAGAATGTGTGTGGAGCTGCCGGGTTTGGGGAAGCCCCAATGCTACGCTGGGTCCCCTGGACACCGTCAAGGTATCACCACGAGTTAAATACCCCTGCTCAAGGGAACTACATGTGTTGCTGGTTCTCACTGAGCCTTATTCATATGCAGGATAGCTTTAGTAGTATAATGGGCTGCACTGGTGGTTCAACTATCAGAGGCACAGAAAAACATGTCCAAAAAATTGCATATCCCCACCTTTTAGAATTTGTTTGCCACCTAATGTCCATCCCATGGGATCAGTGCAATGGACCATCAGTAATGTAAAAAAGGGGGGCATTCATTTCATATTATACAAGTAAAACTTTGCAAGACTCAATCAGGTATCAGGCAGGTATCACTGAGGTTTTAAAAGCATCAGCAAAAACCCAGCATCCACAGGACAAATGAGTAGATGAAATCCAATACTTATTCATCCATGGATCTGCTTATACATTTCAAAACCCGAAGGACTCTTGCATGTTCCAGTAACCAGAAGGAATGTGACCTCACCAGATAGGGGTAAGTCATAATTAAACAGCAGCTTATGGTGTAGTTTGGCCAGATCATAGCATTCCTACTGCTCAGAAAGTTGGCAGCCCTGGAAGTTTTAATATTTATAACAAGGATTTTATTTTCTTCTATTATTACTATTTGGATTAAAAATCAGCTATTTCCCAGCTCCAGGGAGCCTGTATATTGGTAACTGCATGACAGGCATCACTCTTAGAATCAGTTCACACTTCACTTATTTGGTGAGTTACGGGTCCAAAACTGACCAAATAACTTTAGTGCCAAGCAGCGAGTGTGTGGCATCAGGCAGGTGGTAGCATCAGAATAGTGGCTGAAGCAGGTGGCCAGAAGAAACCGGCCTTTTTTCACAGTGTTTTGGTGCGTCACCCTTCAGGCACTGGAGTTTGGAAATCCTGGCTGATCCACGCCTGATTCATCTTTGTAAAGGTTGGGTTCTCTTTGGGGGAACTATGCCTCCCGCCACATTAAAAACCCGCTCTGATGCCACATTACTGGCAGGGCAGGAAAGCTTGTCCAGGGCAAACTCAGCCAGTTGCGGCCACAAATCAAGTTTGGCTGCCCATTATTCCAGAGGATCTTGGACTGCACCTTGCCACCCCAGATCCAAGTATGCCACCACCTGCTGGTTCAGGTTCTGCTCCATGTCCTGCTGTTTCTGGGTGGTTTCTTCAGTAGGCAGGTGAAGAAAAGTGCTCATTAGAGACTCCAGACTTAAGTTGCTGCTGATGGAGTTGGCGCTGTTCCTGCTCCCCATCCCCCTCCAGCAGTCATGGCGCTGGAGCGTGAGCACAGAGGGCCCTCCGATCAGACCTTCATGAGGATGGGCGATGGCACACATAGGCAGTGGACAACTGACTACATAAGATGTCTCAATAGTAGATGAGTTCAGCTGGTAGCAAGGGTCTAACATAATGGAGAGTCAGTAGTCATCCCTCTGCCAAATGGTGATAATACAGCTGTCACTAAGCAAGCAACTCAGCATGCATCTTGCCATTTGCAAAAGGGACTCAGAGGGACTCCCTGCCTCCATCTCCACTGTATACTGCCACGGTGTGTAGGGTCATCTGCCTGGCCTTCCTCATCGTCCTCCAGCTCTTCTCCTGTCACTTGTGCAGAAAAAACATCCATTTCTATATACATTGCTTGTACGTGAATGTCCTTCTCCTCTGCCAGTTTAGGCCCCACAGGGCTTAGGTCGCCGTGAGGTGTAGGAGTAGTACCAACTTGGCCAGGATCACGTTCAACTTCTGCGCGTTTGAATGAGTGCACACATACTGTTGTCTTTTTGCTGTTGCCTCAGTGGTCGATTGCTGGGGATATGAGTGACGAGGAGTAGGAGGAGGAGCATCAGGACCAATAGATGATGAGAAGGAAACAAAGGTCCCTTCTGCTGAGGTGGTGGAGCCTTGACTGCTGGAGAAGGGGTGCGGGCCACTGGGAGAGGCACTGGTTGCTGCATCAGGCTGTACCACAACATTAGAGCCATGGTTTTCCTAAGCCACTTTATGGTGACCATGACTACACTTCACATTTTGCCCACAGATTCTACACATAGCCACGCTGATGTCCTCCGGCGACTTGATGAAAAATTTGCACACCAGCGAGTATGGCATTTTCCCTTTACGAGCCCTTGCACCGCTAGTTGTTTCCGGACAGGTAGGTTCCTGAGTAAAAGACGGTCTACCCAGGCATGTTTGGCTCCAGACCTCATATTGCTGCCACCCTGCTGCCTCACCACCTTCATTCCCTGATGATGCCCCCTCTTCACCCAGGTCCCACATGTGATCAGCTACATCATCATCCACTGATATCACCCTCACCAGTCTCAGGGCTGCGTGCAACACCCGCTCCCACACAATTCTAATCGTCGGTACTTGCCCACCTACAGGAGAAAGCAGCTGATCTCTCCTCCAAATCAAGGATGGGCAGTAGCTGCTGACTGTCCTCATTAAGCTCGTTCTCGCTGAAAAGCAGAGCAGAGCCAACAGCATACACTTCCCTAGCAGAAGGAACAGAAAATGAAAGAGGCAGGTTCAGGACAGATGGGGGCACACAGCTTGTTCCGGGGCCATGCCAACTAAGCGTGGTGTCAGAGGAACCCACCAACTCCTGGCTGGGGTGTCTGATGTCAGTTGAGATGATGTTGAAGACCGAGTCAACCATTCAAGGACAGCTGGGTTGCTGGTCAAACACTGGGTTGCCGGATGACACTGGGCAGTCACTGCAGCTGCTGCTGCTCTCACCACTCCCCCTTTTCTGTTGCTACTTCTGCTAGCTCCAGAAACATTTTTGCCCCTGCCCATTCCTTTAGAAGGCCCTGGCACCTATCAGGCATACTGTACTGTAACAGTAACTGTAAAATAGCAGTAATGCCAGGCCGCAATTTCACCCTGGAATCAAGGGTGAACGCATTTACTTAAGTATAAAAGAATGTGAACACCCCAAAATCTGTATCAGCCAGTAAGTTCACCCCAATTACACAATGAAGGATTAACGGATTTACTTATGTGTTAAAGAAGTGATCCCCCCCAAAATCAGTAGTATTAGGCTGCGATTTCACTCCAAAATCAAGGATGAATGGATTTACTTAAGTATAAAAGAACGTGAACAACCCACAAACAGTATCAGGCAGCAATTTCACCCCAATTACACAATTAAGGTTTAACAAATTTACTTATGTATAAAAGAACACGAACACCCCAAAATCTGTAGTATCAGCCTGCAATTTCACCCCAGAATCAAAAACATGAATACCCCAAAATCTGTAGTATCAGGCCGCAACTTCACCCCAATTACACAATCAAGGATTAACGGATTTACTTATGTGTAAAACAACACAAACCCCCCAAACTCTGTAGTATCAATCCGCAATTTCAACCCAATAAAAGAATCAAGGGTTAATGGAGTTACGTATAAAAGAATGTGAATAACCTAAAGTCAGTAGTATTAGAATGCTTTTTAAGCCCAATTAGTGCAGCAAGGTGTAACAGAATAGCTCCTATTAGCCAGGCTTTACACTCTTCTATGGGTCCCTACTCTCTCCCTACAGTGTGGGTAAACTCTCCCTAAAATATTCCTACACTATCTGTAAGCTGTCCCTGAACTGTTCAAAAGTAGTATTTTATAAAGAAAGTCTTTCCTAATCACTATCCCGAGCGCTTGTCACATCTCTCCCTGCACCAAGTTCACTGGAAAATGGCGAGTGGGCAAGGTGAGACTTTTCATAGGGATGTGACATCACAGGGGCTGGCTGCACTGCGTTATGGGTGATCCCTCGTTCCCGGGCTTCTTACTTTCTCTTTGTAACATGTGCAGTAGCCATTTTGGAAAAAAATCTGATTCGTTACTACGAAGCACGCAGAAATTCGGATCAAATTCCAGTTTGTCAACTTCAATTTGCTCAACACTAAATAGGACTAAAGGTGGCCTCAGTCATATGACTCTCAAGCCTGCCATGTGACCTCTGGCATTCAGTTAACTGTCCAAATATCTAACAGGTGAATAGTAGTTTATTGATATGTAGAACATATGTCATTCTGTCAATGTCTGTCTAGAAGAAGATCTAATATTGTTCTCCCTGTCCCCCCTGAATGTGTTGTGTTTGTAATTTTTTTTTGTTAACTTTATTAACATGACGAAATCACCCAGTGACAGGCAATTATTTATAAATCACCCGAAAACAGGCAGCTATGTAAGCACAGATACAGTGAAGTAGTTGTTACAGTATAATAGCCACAATGGTGACCATAATTAAAGGGGTTATCCCATGATGTAATGTAAAAAATTGAAAATCAGACATTATCTAGTACATGGCAATCTCTTTCTAACAAAGCTAGAACCAGCCCTGTACCTCACATGGATCCAAAGATCTCCCCATTCATTGCTCTGCTAGATTTATATCAAGCTGACAGCTCAAAGGGCGTGTCTTCTCTGCTGCAGCTAAGGGGGTGTGTCTCAGCTCTCCCTATCACAGCTCAGGAGGCGTGTCTCAGCTCTCCCTATCACAGCTCAGGAGGTGTGTCTCAGCTCTCCCTATCACAGCTCAGGAGGCGTGTCTCAGCTCTCCCTATCACAGCTCAGGAGGCGTGTCTCAGCTCTCCCTATCACAGCTCAGGGGGCGTGTCTCAGCTCTTCCTATCACAGCTCAGGAGGCGTGTCTCAGCTCTCCCTATCACAGCTCAGGGGGCGTGTCTCAGCTCTCCCTATCACAGCTCAGGAGGCGTGTATCAGCTCTTCCTATCACAGCTCAGGAGGCGTTTCTCAGCTCTTCCTATCACAGCTCAGGAGGCAGTTGAAGGATGAAACTGAGCATGTGCGGCCATGTCAGTGAGCAGGTCAAAGAAAAAACAAGCAGCAGGTAGCGGTATACAGATACATGTCATTGAATAACTTAGTGGCTATGATACATTTTTAATTACATGCAAATACGAAAGAATTCAGATCCAGGTGCTGGTTTGAAAACTGTAAAATATTTTTTATGGGACAACCCCTTTAATCTTATGTAATTATCCATGGAAATGTGCCGACTCAGCACATATGCCATGTAACACTGTTGCTTACAGGATGTTAGTGGGGAGTCACATGACTGAAACAATGTTTCATTTACACAAGACTAACTGATTGGCTATACCATTCTACTGTGCAGAGTAGGATAGGAAAGGTATGTAAGCAAAATGTTATAATACATACATGTTTGAAAATGTTATAATTTCTCAATATAAACAAATTGACAAAAAATAAAACTGAAATACCCCTTTAATTATTGCAGAGCTGGTCTGGATCTGTTAAGAACCAGCACCTCATGTAGTCACCCGGCTCTTGGTGATCACATGACTGCTGTAAGAAAGCCAGTTTTTTGTGTTTCATGAAGATTAGACATGGATTCACCCTATGCATGGTAAAGGATTAATGAAATCCACAATTAAAATCAGCAACACAAATTAACATGCTGTGGATTTAAAATCTTCACTGTAGTTGAAATTCTGCTGGAATTGATCTGAAGTGTATGAACAAGTTATTTTAAAATTTCATCCACTTTGCTGTTACTGTAATTTGAGGATTTTCTGTATTCATAGAATTAAACAGGATGTCTCACTTCAGCAAATAGCGTTTATTATGTAGAGGAAGTTAAAGAAGAACTCCCGCAAAAAATTTTATTCTCTGACCTGCTAGAAAGGTGCATGATATAATCTGTAGTGATTGTCATCTTCTTATCAGTGACTGTTTCTGTGAGTTATCCCCTCTCTTCTTATTGTAGCTGTGTCATGTGACCAACTCCCTGACCTCCAACTGACCCAGGACAGGAAGCCAGTAACTGCTCTATTCATTCCTATGGGAGCCTCACTTTCAGTCTCATAGGAATACATAGAGAATTAGACTTCCTGTCCACACACAAGTCTATGTGTGAGTTGGTGGGTCTAATTGCTGGTCACATGACACAGATAAGAAACTTCAGGATGATAGAAGTCAAAAATACAGCTACTGGTAAGAAAATGACATTCACTACAGATTATATCATGTACATTTCTAGCAGAACATGGAATAAATTTTTTGTCGTGAGTTCTTCTTTAATACAAGGCACTTACTAATGTATTGTGATTGTCCATATTGCTTCCTTTGCTTTCTGGATTCAGTTTTCCATCACACTATACACTGCTCATTTCTATGGTTATGACCACCCTGCAATCCAGCAGCAGTGGCCATGCTTACACACTATAGGAAAAAGCACCAGCCTATGTGCGCTCTCACGGTCCAGGCCACCAGAGAGGCTGGCGTTTTTTCCACCACTAGAAACAACCACCAGTGGTCCTGAGGATAGGTCATCAGTAGTTAAATCCCAGAGAACCACTTTAATTCTTTTTCCCTTACTGCTAGCTTCTATATTTTTCTAGAAATCACCATCTGTATTCTGTACTAGACATATATATTTGCTCGGCCCTCCTGCTATATTGATGCTGGTCAGCATGGCCAGCGCTGACAGTAAATAATTGTTCTATATCCCCGACATGATAACTAACCTGCCTCCAGGAGATGCAGGATAGATTGTGCATTCAGCACTTGCTATTGAGGAGGAGAGGCAGCGAGTAGCTGACTCATAATATATACTGTCCCTAGTTCTTTACCAGCCTTTTACAGGAGGCTCCTCAGGTGGATCTTATTATTTTCTGGGGGCAATGTCCATCCGCTGCACTGTGCAGCAGTTTTCGTCCGGCTGATTCTTGACATATTTGCCATATAGTACTTTACACTACTCACAAAAAGTTAGGGATAGTTGGCTTTTGGGTGAAATTTATGGAAAACGTAAAAAGTTCCCGCTCCAGTGATATTATATCATGAAAGTAGGGCATTTAAGTAGAAGCAGTGATGGTGATTTCCTCATCTCATACAATTTATTGATACAAGAGCCAACATCAGTGTTTTAAGAACTTGTCATGTGGCCTTGTGTGTCAGTTACAGCTTGACAACGTCTCATGCTTTTCACAAGTCAACTTATTGTCTGCTGAGGCATGACATCCCACTCTTCTTGAAGGGCAACCCTCGGGTCATTGAGGTTCTGGGGTACAGAGTTACGAGCCTCTACATGGCAACTTCAATGGGATTCAGAACTGAAAAAAGTGCAGGCTACTCCATTTCAGGTACCCCGGTTTCCAGCATCCGTCCCCTAATGATGCGACCTCGATGAGGTTGTGCATTGTCATTCATGAAGATGGAATTAGGCCTGTGTTGTTCATGCAGAGGCACAATGACTGAATTATTGATGTTATTCAAGTAGTATGGGCTTGTTACTGTACTATTCACAAAGTGTAGGGCAGTTCTATATTCTGTAGACTAGACACACCTGCCCACACTGTAACACCACCACGAAAGGATCACCAGTGGCTGATGCATAGCACTCTCCGTGACGTCTCCAATATCCTTGATGGCCATAATTTCTGCTCAGCTTGAATAGACTTTCATCAGAGGCCCACTGGTCCCTAGTCCAAAATAGATGCTCCCTGGCCCATGCAAGATGATGACTCTTATGCCTGGTGTTGTGGTCACGCAACCTTGTAGGTCGTCTAGCACTCAGACCACGCTTATGTAAATGGTTTTGAATGGTCTGATGTGACAACTGGGTGCCTCCCACCTCCATTAAATGTAACTGGAATTGTGTGGCATGATATTCATCCGGTTCCGCAGGGCATTGTTCACAATGAAGCGGCCATCAGTGTGGGATGTGTCCAAAGGATGTCCACTTCTATGCCTTTCTGTGACTCTTCCAGTCTCTCTGTTGCAACCTGCTAATGAAACTCTGTGACACTCTAAGCTCAGTGGCCACTTCTGTCTGAGAACATCCTGCTTAAAGCCTCGCAATGGCGAGGTACTGTTGATCAATTGTTAGGTATTGTCTTGGCCTCATGATGTCAAAATGTGAACAGCATGATGAGGAGGACTGTTTAAATATCAATTATGACTGAACCAGGAAATGTATTTGGAGATGCACGGACCAAATACCTATTGTGAATTTTGCAGTTAAGCTCCTTGTTAGAGAACATCAAGCTATGCAAAAAGTACTGAAACACTGAACAGTTGGACATGTGCATTCTCACATTTAGAGAAGGTCACATTGAGTTCACCTATAAAGGTTAGGAATGGATGCATTTTAGATTCATCCTGAAATGTCACCCACAAGCCAAATATCCCTAACTTTTTTTGAGCACTGTTTATGCTATACCTCTTACTTACCCTTTCTTTTTCTTCCTTCTAGCTCTCTTCTTTTTAATTCTCCAAAGTCCGTTTCCCCTTTTCTGCTCCCTCTTCATTTCCACTTTTCCTTTTTTTTTCTCTTGCATCTTTTTTCTTTCCAGTTTTCCTGTACCTAATGTACTACATTATGGGTCAGTTACCCATACTGTTTTTGGTTAGTTTTTCACTGTTAGCGATATCTGGGTCTATATTGCCATCTTGTGGTCTTTTTTTGCATTACTGTATGGACAGAGTTTTTTTCTAATGTGGGCTTTCCACCGGATCTCACCTAACCAAGGTGCAATTGGTAATTACTAGAGATGAGCGAACGTGCTCGAAACGAGCACTGTACCGCTCGGCTCCCCTGCGCTCGCATGGGCGCAGGCAGCCGCTTCCGTCCTCCTCAGGATCTCCAGGGAAACAGAAGCCACCCACGCTGACCCAAGAATGGACTGTGGTGAAAGCCACAAAGTGATAACTTCTATAGGTGCCAACCATGTAAGGTACCTCACCTGCCTATACCATTCTACATTGGGCCAGCTTTCCTCCACTCTTGACCCATTTATATATCTCGAAACACAAAAATGTTATAGTCCTTTACTTTTTCATCTACTTCGGAGACTCCCCCCATATACAAGCTGTTGGTTGCTTGTTGGGACATCCAATAAGTCATGTCTTGGCGGTGGCTGTTGGACATCCTCTGTTAAATAAAATTCAGATTTTTCTCCACATTTTTTTTTTGTACATTTTATATGGCATTACAGGGGTTTATGGGCGTGTTCTAAGGTACCTGATATGGCATTAAAGATCTCATCCCTAAATGTCAAAGGGTTGAACAACCCTTTCAAAAGAGCATGCTTCTGGAAAGAAGTATGTAACTTACACTGTGACATTATAGGTGCCCAGAAAACTCATTTATTGCCTAAAGATAGTTTCAGGATTCAAAATAGGCGCTTTCCTCATTTTTTCACTCCCACACCGAAAAGAGAAAAAGCAGGGGTGATGCTAGCCATTAAAGATATGGTCTCTTTTAAACTTATATCTACTACTACAGACAGCCAAGGCAGCTACATTATCATTGTCTGTCTAATCAATAATCAGCTTTACACTATAGCATCCATATACAGTATAAGAAAGTGGGGAAGAAAAGGGGATGTTGGAGCACCTTGCCACGGCGCTGCGAACGAGGAGTCAGACTTCGGGGTGGGTATCAAACATTTATTCGCAAGTCAACGCGTTTCAGGGGCAAACGGCCCCCTTCCTCAGGACTTTTACAGAAGCCATACAAACAAACAGTCAATTTAAAAAGTTATTTGGCGCGAGAACAGGTTACCCACCCTCAAAAGGGTGGGAATACCCGATGACGTAGATCTGATTGACATACCCTGTTGCCGAAGTGTCTGTTGGTATACATCAAAGCAACTTGGAATTAATGCTGTCAACGGCAGAACAAATCTCTGCACATATAAAATAGAATAAACTAAAATACAAGTCTATATGACCGACATAAAAATAAACTTAAAAGTGAGAGATAAAAATATTCTCCCTTCATAAACATAACAATATATATAAGTTACACATTTATATATACGCACCGATACACGTAAATTCGTGCGTCTCGCAGCGCCGTGGCAAGGTGCTCCAACATCCCCTTTTCTTCCCCACTTTCTTCTACCGATTTATCCGACGAACTGGTATGTCCAGCACGGATAGGAGCATCGGCAGCAGCACGAGGACCCCGTTTCTCTGGTCGGGTAATACCAGATGGGCATATACAGCTGTTGTGACGTTTCACAACCACCTCTGGTAAGCTGCAATTTTTAAGCACCTACCAGCATTATCAAACGGTATTACACACAGGCGCTGCCTTCTCTCTTTTTGTTTTCTATCCATATACAGTATGCAACTAATATATCACAGCTTCGCTTCCTTCACCGCTTCTTCAACAAACTGACACCTATAAGACAGAGGTTTTTAATACTCTGCGGCGACTATACAAGGAGCGCCTGAAAAGTTCGTAGCCCACCCATGAAATCTTTTTCATATGGTCTTGTTTTGCAATGCCATATGTTATTTAGTTATTTCAAAGGTCTCATGAGCAATCTGGATTTATTTAGATTTTTATTTCAGGTACAGCATTTTAAAGTTAGGTAGTGAAGCTGAAATATGGAAACAGAAGTTGGCAAAGCGGGCAGTCATTCAATACCTTCTGAAACAAGGAGTGACACCACAAGAAATTCATAAGGACATGCTGGAGACATTAGGAGACAATGCTCCTTCTTATGCAATGGTGAAAAAGTGGGTTGCAGATTTCAAGCGGGGCCAGACATCAATTGAAGATGCAGTGGTCGTCCCTCAATGGCATGCACAGATGAAAATGTCCAAAAAGTACAAGACATTGTAATGGCAGATCGATGTGTCACACAGCGGCACATTGCAGAATGTGAATGTGTGGGCATATCAGTGTAGAGGGTTGGCCATACCCTAATACAGCTGCTGAACATGCACAAAGTTTCAGCCTGATGGATGCCAAGACTTTTGACATTAGAAAATATGCAACTGTTTGAAGCTGATATTCAGCTTTTCCTGCAGAGATTTGTTACAATGAATGAAACTTGGGTACACCACTTTCGTCCTGTGTCAAAAGAAGCCTCGAAACAGTGGAACCATCCCACCTCCCCACGCCCCAAAAAGGCAAAGGTGGTTCCATCCGCTGGCAAGGTGATGGCATCATTGTTCTGGGACGGAACGTTCTACCACAGTGGAATATTGAAACTCAGAGAGTGAGGGCATACATGTGTGACTCTCAAAATTTCGACCCACAGTCACAAGTGGGTTTGCATCTGGTATCAGATGTTCTGCGCAGCTTTCAAAAGTGACATAATTTGACATGTTTTCCCCTTGGTTTGGTTGCTGTTTACCACACCCCTTCCCCTCAGCTGTTGTGGGTGTGGTAATTTTCTCTCCTCTATTTATTCCTTCATTTCCCAGTATTCACTGCGGTTTATACTTTCTGCTGACTTAGTTGTTAGGAGCTGTTCTTGGCTAAGATCCAGTTGCTGCTATTTCTGCATAAAAGATAAGTGTCATTTTCCCTATTGTGTTTATCCGTCGTTTGGAGTCTCCTATTCCTCCGTCCTAGGAAAATACATACAATGCAACCGCACACCGCTAACCAGATAAAGCACAAAATGCCATAGTGATATAGAGTATTCTAAAGCTCATGCTATGCTTGTTTAATAAATTAGAGATTCTTGGCAAATATATTTTGTACAAAATTATCTGAGCCCATTCACCGAATCATCAAGGTGTTCTCTGCAGAATGGGAACCTAACACTTTCCTACCTGTAATGTGCCAGACTTGGCTTCCAAATAATCAGGGGGTGTTTGTTCCACATGCATGCTGTATCCGCTCTGCCTTTTGCCATTTCTGGTGCTTCAAAGGCCTCCCCTAGTTGCTGCTATTTCTGCATAAAGATAAGTGTCATTTTCCCTATTGTGTTTATCCGTCGTTTGGAGTCTCCTATTCCTCCGTCCTGTTGGAGGAATGGGTTGACTCCTTCCCCTATCACTAACTACAGGGTCAGTTAGAAATTAGGTTCCTGTGTATGAACTCTCCTACCACTAAGGCCTAGTCATACTGGTAGTCAGCCAGGGCCTAGTCTCAGGGATTCCTGCAGGAGGTGACCATTTCCCTTCTCCGGTCTGTTCCCTTCCCTCTTACCCTCCACACCAGAGCGTGACACACTCCTTCTGGGTCGGACCACGAGAGTTATTGCACAAAGAGGAGATTTTTGACCCATGGCGCATATTCCTTGCGTCTGCACTTTTTATCAAGTCCCCATAACTCATACTCCCACATAGGTATGGTATTAGTGGATAAAAAATTACTTCAAAATATAATTTCATCAGATATCGGGACCATAACTTGGTCCGACCATGCCCCTACCTCTATACTCATTAACCTACAATACTCTCCCTCGAGAGCCCCGTGGAGATTAAATAATTCCATTTTGAATAACCCTGAATACTTACCTCTATTCCGTACTGCTCTGCAGGAATATTTTACGCTTAATAACTCATCTGATGTCTCATCCACGATCTGGTGCGCTCACAAAGCGGTCATGAGGGGTATCTTTCTAAAATACTCTGCTTTGGAAAAGATCAAACTACTCATAGGCCAGATTAGACAAGTAGAGCGTGACAACCAAAAATCTCCCTAAATTACTTTTGCAACCCAATTGAAAAATTTCAGGTATCAGCTACATGTGTTAAGGTAATCCAGATTTGAGTTCTACCTCCGCAAATCGAAATCCATGTATTACTATTGTGGAAACAGAGCTAATAAATCTTTAGCAAACATAATTAAGGTTAAATCTGACAAATCTAGGATCCCCTTTTTATATGGCAGAGGAGGTAAGAAAATTATGAATCCACAAGAAATAGCTGATGAATTCCCCTACTACTTCTCTAAAAATTGTATAAAATTTGAAAACACAATTTCAATGGGTCAAAACCGACTTGCCATATTTCAGAATAGTGCTCTCTTATCCACCATCCACACTGTTCCAAACTATCTCGAATTATTAGAGGTGGTTAAGAATAAAATATCCTTCTTGAGGTTGTTTGGCATCTCATGATTGGGGAGGATTGCTGTGGCCAAGATGGTACTTCTACTAAAGATCCTATATATTTTTAGAAATATACCAATATTTATCTCAATCTCCTATATCCAAAACTTGCTTATGCGGTTTGTGTGGGGTTGGAAGAGACCGAGGATCAAGGCTGACATACTGTTTACCCATATTCATCAGGGTGGGGTGAACTGCCCATCTCTGTCTTTATAATATAAATCCATGATACTGGCCCAACTAAAACAATTGTGGATTGGAGATGTCTCTAAAAAATGGGTTCAGATTAAGCTTGGCCTATTAACCCCTTCACCCCCGGAGCTTTTTTCGGTTCTGCATTTTCGTTTTGCGCTCCCTGCCTTCAAACAGCCATAACTCTTTTACTTTTCTGTTCACATAGCTGTATGAGGGCTTGTTTTTTGCGGGACAAGTTGTACTTTCCAACGCCACCATTTATTATTGCATACGGTGTAGTGGGAAGCGGGAAAAAAATTCCAAACCGGGTGAAATTGCAAAGAAAACGCTATTCCGCTACAGTTCTACGGGTTTCTTATTTACAGCGTTCGATGTGCATTAAAACTGATCCGTTACTTTCATTCTACTGGTCAGTACGAATCCGGCAATACCTAATATGTATAGTTTTTCCTGCGTTTTCATAGTGATAAAATAATTAGAAAGTTGCCCTTTTTTTTTTTTTTTTTTCCTTGTCAAATCTTGACCCCTATAACTTTTTGGTATTTATGTGTACAGAGCTGTATGGGGGCTCATTTTTTGCGGGACGATCTGAAGTTTTTATTGATACCATTCTGGGGTGTGTATGACTTTTTGATCACTTTTTATTTAATTTTTTTAGAAAAAAAAAGCGACAAAAAACGGCAAATCGCCATTTGGACGCTTTTTTCCGCCACACAATTCGCTGTATTGGAATTTTTTTTTTTATATTTTAAAAGTACGGGCGTTTTCGGTCACGATGATACCCATGATGTCTATATTTATTGTTATTTAGGTATTTATTTTTTACTTATACGGAAAGGGGGTGATTTGAACTTTTACATCTTTTTATTTTTTATATATTTTTTAACTTTTTTTTTAATTTTTTTTTACTATTAGAAAGCTCAAATATGGGCTTATATAGTGTGGCTTTTTTTTTTTTCTTTATGAGCAATTCTGGGTTTTATAGACTCAGAAAACCATGAATTGCTCATTTCTTATCCTGGCCTGCCATCTAGTGGCCAGAATAAGAATTGCACTTTGAAAACTGTAATCCTCACCAGCGAGGATTACAGTTTTCATATGGTGTACAGACACCCCGATTGGCCACACGGGGTGTCTGTACACCACCCGGAAGCGAACGCTTCCGGGTTTAGCCGCAACTAGATGCCGTGATCACGTGTGATCACGGCATCTAGTCAACCCGGAAGACGCCGCCGATATAGTAGGTAGCGGCAAGTCTCTGCTGTTAGAAACAGCAGAGACTTGCCGGCCATGACGCCCGCCGCACCCGCGAGCGGGCGCCATGTGCCCGCATCGCCCCAGCGCCGTACATGTACGGCGCTGGGGGTGAAGGGGTTAAGGGGACACAGCATTCACACTTTATGTTCCCTTTTATATTTTGGGTTCCACAACAATTTTCCATACTTAACATTCCCGATCTCAGCTGTGGACTAACCCATCCTTCCATAGATGTTTTCACACCATAGAATTAATGGATATCCCTATATCTATTGTTGAGTTCTTTGTTCCTAACTTCTCAGCATCACCCTGGTCCAAGAACTGGGTGTTCCTACTCTACATGAATTCCACATTTTAGCTGCCAAACATAACCCGCCATCCTCAGAGTACTTCCAGTATATGCAAATAAGACATATACTTAGCTCTGGGTTGATTCCTGTTGCTCAGTCCTCTAATTTTCCTTTATTAAGGCTGTGAATCTCCAATCCTAACTCCAAATGTGTGTCATATTGGGAAGCAGGGATGTTGTCCCATTAAACACGTTAAAATACATGATTGTGTGCTCTATCATTATTTATGTTTAAATGTATACTGCACATGTTCCTGCTTCAATTAGACACTTCATTCTGCATTTTCTATACTTTTTTCTTTGACTAGACCACCCCCATAAAAGACCGATTTTTTGTGCAAAAAAGGGTGGTCGGCTCATAGAGGTTTCACTGTATATATATTATTTGCACAAAAAATGCTAAATTGATAATTTTGTATCAAAATGTACATTTAAGGCTGAAACCTACTCAGACTACTAGCCCAAAATCTAACCCTTTTTTTTTTTAAAGAAATTCAAGTATTAAAGGGATGTTAGGAATAAACTAAATTTTTTTTATCTTAGTCCAGTTACAAAATTTCTCCTAGACTTTTAAATATTTTGCATTGGTAGTATTTTTCCAACAGGAAGGTAAGGTATCTAATACTCAACTGGATAGTCCTCTCTTCTATGACCTTAATCATTCAGCATCCATACTGATTTTGGGGTTTGGATAAAACACTGGACCTTATTCTTGTCATGTAGCTGCACTGTTACTGTTTTTCTCCTGGTGATGGAACAATCATTTTATTCTTGTATACTACAAATTACAACCTGTGCTCACATTCTCTGATAGCTCAGCAAAAGGTCACTGATTCAAATTCAGGTGCAACCAGGAAGATGATTTCCCAAGAGAAGCAGCATCATCCAGCTCAACGATAGCGGTATCTCGGCCAAGAAAGTTGTCAAACTGCATCATGTGAGCGCCATGACAGTTGGAAGATTACGAAATGAAGTCCGTCCATCCATTCCAATGCCAAGAGGTGGACATCCAGGCAAAATATCAGAGTCAACAAGTTGGCTCATCACAAGGTCTATCCGTTCTGGTGCGAGAAACACAGCAGTGGCTAATATGCACATAATAGTAAGATCACAGACGTCCATGCAAGCACCGTGCAACACGCATTACACAAGTCTGGAATGGTGATCGGAAAAAAATAGGTGGAGCCTCGACTTCAATATCGTCATAAGAGTCGGCTTGAGTTTGCAAAAAAGTACAAACTGTGGACAGTAGAAGATTGAAAATGGGTGATTTGGAGTGATCAGACGAAAGTCAATAGACTGGGCTCTTATAGGTACAAACGGGTCTGGAAGAAACAAGGGAAAAGGGAGCTAACAGATGAAGAAATTAAAGGAACTGTTGAGTTCGGTGGAGGAAGCCTAATGATATGGGGTTGTTTCCCAGCCAAAGGCATTGGATACTTGACCAGGGTTGATGGTGGTCTCACTGCTGAGCTATATGCGAGTATCCTACAAGACAAGTTACTTTGTACACTCGAGTACTATGGGTATGAAAAGGATGACAGTGTTCCAGCAGGACAACCTGAAGCAGACAGCAAGATTGGTGAAAAAAAATGGTTCAATGAAAATTAAGTAGAGGTGACGGGTAACAAATTATGGGGTGCTTACTCTCCTGTTATCCCTGGTGAAAATGAAAAATTTAGGGCTAAAGCAACATTTTATTGGAGAAAATGAAACTTCTCATTTTCACAGCCAAGTGCGAGCCAAATTCTGTAAAATGCTTAGGGGATCAAGGTGCTCAGTACCCTCCTTAATATAATCTTTAAGGGGTGTAGTTTCCAAAATGGGGTCACTTTTTAAGGAATTCCACTGTAGGGGTACATCAAGGGTCTCTTCAAATACAAAATGGCGCCTAAAAACCATTCTAGCAAAATCTGCCTCCAAAATCCATATGGCGCTCCTTTCCTTCTGACCACTGCCACGTGCCCATAGAGCAGTTTACCACCACATATGGGGTATTTCTGTAAAATGCAGAACCAGAGTAATGTATATTGAGGTTTATTTTGCTGTTAACCTTTTATGTGTTGCAAGAAAAAAAAATTGATTAACACAAAAAAAATCTACCAAAAAAGTGAAATTATGAAATTTCACCTCCATTTTCCTTTCCTACAAAGTTTGTAACATAGGTTTTTATTAATTTGAGGGGTATAGTTTCTAAAATGGAGTCATTCATAGGTGGTTTCCATTACAAAAACCCCTCTATAATTGAATTGGTGCCTAAAAAAAAAATGGTTTTGGAAATTGTTGAAAATTTTAAAAATTGCTTCTAAAATTCTAAGCCTTCGAACGTCCTAAAAACAATAAAATTACATTTACAAAATTATGCCAAAATAAAGCTGGCATATAGGGAATGTTCGTTGATAACTATTTTATGAGTTATTACTATCTGTCTTAAAAGTAGAGAAATATCAAAATTAAAAAATTGTGAATGTTTCCAAATTTTTGGTTCCATTTATGAATAAAGGTGAAATATATCGACTCAACTTTACCACTGTCCTGAAGTACAACGTGTCACGAGAAAATCTCAGAACAGCTAAGATAAGTAAATGCGTTCCAAAATAATGTCCAATTTGCAAAAATCTGCCTGGGATTTAACGTGAAAAGTGGCTTGGTAGTGAAGGGGTTAAATAACTGTTTATCGCCTCTCAGTAGCTTAGAGATAAGGCTTATTAGATGACGGCACAAAGTGAAAGTACCAGTCACACAGCTAGAAAAACAGTTTACCCTTTGTGACAGAACAGCTCAATATTTTTAATAAAGGCCAATTGAAAACAATGATTTTTTTTAGCAAAAAATGAGTAACATACAAGCATTAAAAAAATGCCTCCAAAGGTGTACATAGCCATTAAAGGGGTATTCTCATCTTGGTCAATGGGGGCATATCGCTAGGATATGCCCCCATTGTCCTATAGGTGCGGGTCCCGCACCTATATCGAGAACGGGGCCCCCAAAGTGAAGAAGTGCGCGGCCCACTCTCCATTCACTTCTATGGGGCCGCCGCAAATAGCCGAGCGCTGGCTCGGCTATCTTCGTCGGCTCCATAGAAATGAATGGGAGCGGTGGCCGTGCATGCGCAGTGCGCTCCCATTCATTTCTATGGAGCCGACGGAGATAGCCGAGCCAGCGCTCGGCTATTTGCGGTGGCCCCATAGAAGTGAATGGAGAGCGGGCCGCGGTGCGCACTTCTTCACTTTGGGGGCCCCGTTCTCGATATAGGTGCCCCGTTCTCAATATAGGTGCGGGTCCCAGCGGCAGGACCCGCACCTATAGGACAATGGGGGCATATCCTAGCGATATGCCCCATTGTCCAAGATGAGAATACCCCTTTAAAGGGTTTCTGTCACCAGTGTTGGGCATATAAAACAGGATGACATTTGCAATGTGCAAATGTCACCTGATGCCCAAACTGGTGAACATTTTTTTACTGGTGCCCCCGTTTTTGAAATAAATCAACTTTTGTGGTATGCAAATGAAGCTTACTAGGTGCAAGGGGCGGTTACCTCGCACCTAGTAAGCTCCGTTTGCCCACCCGCGGTCACGCCTACCTTCACTTGATTGACAGGGCCAGGCAGCTCGCTCTAGCTGCTCCTGGCCCTGTCCGTGCTGAAAATCCCGCGCCTGCGCCGTTCGGACTTCATTCGGCGCAGGCGCAGTGAGTGCCGATTGCTGCCGGGCTCCCGGCTTCCTCACTGCGCCTGCGCCGCCTTCTCTTCTGGGTGTTCTGTGACGTCATCGGCGCAGGCGCAGTGAGGAAGCCGGGAGCCCGGCAGCAATCGGCACTCACTGCGCCTGCGCCGAATGAAGTCCGAACGGCGCAGGCGCGGGATTTTCAGCACGGACAGGGCCAGGAGCAGCTAGAGCGAGCTGCCTGGCCCTGTCAATCAAGTGAAGGTAGGCGTGACCGCGGGTGGGCAAACGGAGCTTACTAGGTGCGAGGTAACCGCCCCTTGCACCTAGTAAGCTTCATTTGCATACCACAAAAGTTGATTTATTTCAAAAACGGGGGCACCAGTAAAAAAATGTTCACCAGTTTGGGCATCAGGTGACATTTGCACATTGCAAATGTCATCCTGTTTTATATGCCCAACACTGGTGACAGAAACCCTTTAAGTTTCCTTTTTGCCACATTAATTCCTATGAGGAAAATACCTGAAAAACCTCATACCTAGATAAGGCTTCGTTTTAAGAAATGCAGCAAAACATTCCCTTATTATAGAAATGTCATAAAAATAGACTGAAGTTTAGCTTTTTTTTCCCAAATTATGGCGAAATAAACTTTCTTATTCCAACATACAAAAATGAGCAGCACATACAATCTTCAGCTACAGCAAAAGAAAACCGAACGGCTTCTACTACAGAGGTTTCCATTCAAGCCACAAAATCTTTGCCTCAGCACAGTTCACCTCAGGTACCAAAAGGGAGCCTGAATCTGGCCGTCCTCCCCTCACCTATCCTTCCACACCACCATAGGCAACAGCGAATAAACGCCTCATATCACCTCGGGTCACTCACACCCCCTAAACATCTCTCATCACCTCCAATCACTTGCACCCTGAAATAAGTCGCCCTACAAAAATAAAAAAAATAGGAAAGCGACTACAGCAGCCGAGCCCGCCAAAACAGAACGACCGCTGAGAACTCGAATCCTTAACGGTGATTGGCTTTCGCAAATCATCTGATCACACCCTCTTACTGGGCATTCTGGGAACTGTAGTCCAGACGGCGCTCGTGAGTAATTAAGTCTGTAGCGAACGCAACTACGTTTCCCAAAGATCTTAGCGGCAACGGTGTCGTCACACGTCAGTGAGCCAACCGGGAAGGCCCGGAGTCACGTGACGTTGTGATTGGTGGCAGCAGAAAGGTATGGCCTGATTTCTGGTATTATTGTGTATTTATGTGCGCGCCGCTTACAGTGTAGCCGTCTACGTCATGTGACACCTGCGCTAATGGCGGCTCCTGCGTGCTGCGCGCCTGGTAACCTCCCCAGTGTCACTGACTGCACTGTACACCGTGCACAAGACACAGCAGAGCCGAGAATGTGCTGCTGCCATGCTGGAGCTTGTAGTTCTACTAGAAATGCTTACATTACACAAATATTGCTTGTTTTTTCTGCATGCGATGAATAAATCATGCTCCATCTCCATTTCATGCTGCTTCTCTTTAAGACTGACAGCTGTATGATGGGGGTTGTAGTACTGCAAAAGCTGCAGACCGCTAGCCCCTCCTTTTCAGCTCATCTTGTTTTATGGTTCCAGTGCATTGAAATAAAGACTGAAATTATTTTGCAAATACTCTTTAATAAAATTATTCTCCTTTTTTCTGT
Source organism: Rhinella marina (assembly GCA_900303285.1). NCBI lineage: Eukaryota > Metazoa > Chordata > Amphibia > Anura > Bufonidae > Rhinella > Rhinella marina. Next base: position 73,318 of record ONZH01012368.1, on the reverse strand, counting down.
ATGCAGCTCCAGTGCAGAGCTATGGGGGGAGTTATCACACCCTGCACTCCAGAATTCTGGCTATTAGGCATGGGCTACACGGCGACAGTGGTTGCGTGATATCTGTCGTGGCCAGGATCGCATAGAGATGAGCCGTGTTGGATTTATTGCGACTGCCAAGGCAATCTCATTCATTTCTATGGGATCACCGCTACTCAGCGATCCTGGCCGCAACAGGGATTGTCCAAGATCTTGCTATTGACATACCTCCCAACCGTCCCGGATCCAGCGGGACAGTCCCGGATTGCAGTGACTGTCCCGGTACGGGGGAGGTATGGACGCAGAGACAGCTGCGTGTTATATGAAGAAGCAGACAGTCAGAATTGGCTGCCTGCTTCTTCCATCCTCCCATACCCCCTGCAGCTCTCCATACCTCTAGTCTGGGCGGGAGGCGGGGCCGGCTGACAGTCAGCCTTGGCTCTGCCCCCTCCAGGCAAGAGAAGCCAATGTCCTGCTGGTGATGCTGCTGCTAGGAAGAAGGTAAGTATAAGGTTTTTAATTTTTTTAACTTTGTGAGGGGCACAATGTGGGCATATTACTGGGGGCAAATAACTGGGCATATTCCTGAAGGGCACAGCTGGTCATATTACTGAGGGCACATAACTGGGCATATTACTGGGGGCACATAACAGGGCACATTACTGGGGGCTCAGCTGGGCATATGACTGGGGGACACATAACAGGGCATATTACTGGGGGCTCAGCTGGTCATATTACTGAGGGTACATAACGGCATATTACTGGGGGCTCAGCTGGGCATATGACTGGGGGACACATAACAGGGCATATTACTGGGGGCACATAACAGGGCATATTACTGGGGGACACATAACAGGGCATATTACTGGGGGCTCAGCTGGTCATATTACTGAGGGCACATAACTTGGCATATTACTGGGGCTCAGCTGGTCATATTACTGGGGGCTCAGCTGGTCATATTACTGAGGGTACATAACGGCATATTACTGGGGGCTCAGCTGGGCATATGACTGGGGGCACATAACTGGACATATGACTGGGGCTCATAACAGGGCATATTACTGGGGCTCAGCTGGGCATATGACTGGGGGACACATAACTGGGCATATTACTGGGGGCTCAGCTGGTCATATTACTGAGGGTACATAACGGGGCATATTACTGGGGGCTCAGCTGGTCATATTACTGAGGGTACATAACAGGGCATATTACTGGGGGCACATAACAGGGCACATTACTGGGGGCTCAGCTGGGCATATGACTGGGGGACACATAACGGCATATTACTGGGGGCACAGCTAGGCATATTAATGAGGTCACATAACGGCATATTACTGGGGGCACAGCTAGGCATATTAATGAGGTCACATAACGGCATATTACTGGGGGCACAGCTAGGCATATTAATGAGGTCACATAACTGGGGAATATTTACTATGTGGAGCAGTAAGGGGACTGGGTGGGATTTGGTGTATAGTGGGAGGGGTTAGGGGCGTGGTCTAGTGCTGAAAAAATTTGCCACGGCATGCTATGTGCGATGCACAATGTGTCCCTCTTTGTCTCTTTACAAAGTTGGGAGGTATGTATTGATGGCCTCTGCTAAGGAAGGAGTCATCATCTGATTGGTGGGGGTCCGACATCCGGCACCAGAAACTCAAGTCTGTGTAATCCAGGCGCTGGTGTAGACTTGACCCATAATTTACACCAGTATCTGTCGTAAGTTACATTAAATCGGGTGGGCTGTGTTAAGCCCCGCCCATCCCACTAGACCTTGCCCCTTTTCTCGCCACTTTAGAAAAGATACGGGAAGCTTTAAAGTCACAGATTATGGAGCAAATATAGCGAGCACCATTATTTGGGTTTTTTTTTATGTCACAATAGTGACATAAAAGCATTAGTAAATGTGCTGCATCATTTTTGGAAGTCACTTCATGTATTCTAGTTCCTAGAGGATACTCGCTTAAATGGGTTTTCTGGGAAATGTAAATGGTGACCTATTTTCAGGATGGGGGTCTGAGTCCCGGCACCCCCAATATTCCAATGTTACAGGGGAGCCACCATGCTCAGCCATCTCCCTGCATCTCACCAAGCACAGCGCCATACATTGTATAGTGGCTGTACTTGGTATTGCAGCTTAGCCGTATTCACTTCAATGGCCCTGAGCTGCAACTAGGCCACGTGACCAATGTACGGTGACGTCACTGGCCTAGGAAGAGGCTGCGGCGCTCACAGAGCACCAACCTCTTCTAATAGCTGATCGGCAGGGGTCTCGGATGTCCTGGGGATAGGTCATCCATATTAATTAAGGGATAACCTCTTTAACCTTCCCAGTCAGATCATCACTCCGACCAGAGAGAGCACACTCATCAGTGCAGTGCTCTTCTGTCGGCATCTTTTTCTATTCTAGGTCTATCAGAAGAACAATAGAGCTGTTATACTGTCATCCCAATTCTACCAATCTACTATTACACTAAAGCTCCATTTAGACTGCTTAATTGACAGGCAGATTATCGGGAATGTTCCTACGAAGGTTCCTTACTAGAGATGAGCGAGCATGCTCGGGAGCAATTTTCGAGTAGTAGCGTACGCATCTTCTAATCTGTACGCTAATGCGTACGCATCTTGTAATTTGTACGCATTAGTGTACAGATTAGAAGATGTGTATGCATTAGCGTACAGATTATAAAATGCGTACGATACTACTCGAAAATTGCTCCCGAGCATGCTCGCTAGGCAGGTCACCCAATGAATCAGCAAAATGCCCGTTCATCCGGTGGAATGATCTTTTGAGCGGACACCTCAATCATTGTTTCTGGACAGCAGATTATACTGTCTAAACAGCGATCTGCTGCCCAAAACCCATCTGTATGAGGCAGTAGCCATCCCCATACAATGGAGGTGAAACGCATCCTTTCTGACAATTGCCTGCTCTTTGGCGCCTTAACAGATAACATATTTTCCACGCAGCAGCAGTAAACTGACAATAGGTTACCCATCTATATAGGAGTTTCATCTCTCTCTCTCTACGGACTGCTACAGAAGGACAAGATTTTGTATTTAATGTTCAATGGTAAAGCATTGCCGAAATGAAATACAAAAACAGCCAAATTTCAGTGAATATTCGGGCACATTTGTCAAGCTTTTTCTTGAAGTAAAAAAAAAAAACAGACGTATTGGTAACACCTGTCTTTAATTTGCGTCTCATTTATTATCCCTTAAAGGGGTTGTCTGAAAGGGGGCACCTGGATCTGAATACTTTTTTAATTGCATGTAATAAAAAATGTAGTATAGCCACTAAGTTATTCAATGAAATGTATCTGTATAGCGCTACCTGCTTTTTCTTTGACCTGCTCACTGACATGGCCGCACATGCTCAGTTTTATCCTTCAACTGCCTCCTGAGCTGTTATAGGGAGAACTGAGACACACCTCCTGAGCTGTGATAGGAAGAGCTGAGACACGCCTCCTGAGCTGTTATAGGGAGAACTGAGACACGCCTCCTGAGCTGTGATAGGGAGAGCTGAGACACGCCTCCTGAGCTGTGATAGGGAGAGCTGAGACACGCCTCCTGAGCTGTGATAGGGAGAGCTGAGGCACGCCTCCTGAGCTGTGATAGGGAGAGCTGAGACACGCCTCCTGAGCTGTGATAGGGAGAGCTGAGACACGCCTCCTGAGCTGTGATAGGGAGAGCTGAGACACGCCTCTTGAGCTGTGATAGGGAGAGCTCAGACACGCCTCCTGAGCTGCTACAGAAAAGACATTCCCCCTGAGCTTGATATAAATCTAGCAGAGCAATGAATGCAGAAATCTGACCTCTAGTGGTCGTTTTCTTGCAAGACGGGTTCATATTCACTACAACTGGTCTAATTAGTATACACATAAAAATGTGGCGCAAGTGAGCTGAAATTAGACGCATGTCTCCATGAAAGAAGGCAAAATGTTGCACATTTCACCTTGTAAGACAGAGAAAGTACACCAGCCCTGGAGTGGAGTAGAAGTGAGACTGTTTTTATGACTAAATCAGGGGATAAAATAAGTTACACCTACATAAATAGATCGGAAAGGTTTGAAAACTCAAAATAGGCGCATCTGGCTCAAATGCCTCCAAAACAGGCGCAAAATCAGTTGTTAAAAGAGGCGTAAACAATAAGACCGTCGTAAACTGGTGCAGACACTTTAGTAAATGTGCCCCACTGAATTTTAAAGGTATCCCTTTCTGAAGGAAGTGCCCCTTTAAATCCAGGGCAAGTAAAAGTGGCTGCAAAAGATCACATTTATAGGGGTCCTCGGGGAATATATAAATATGTCAGTGGTTCTCTGTTCTTTAGACAAGTGATGAAGTAAACTCAGGACAGGTCTTCAGTATCAGAACGGTGCGGGGTCTGACACCTGCCGCCCCCAACAGTCAGCTGTTTTTGACATGAAGCAAAACAGTGGACAGAGTCGGAAGCAGAAGACTCTTTCCGGATGGACGGAGCATTTTGCTTCTGGGTCCATCCACTGTGTTGTTTCCGGTGTCGGCAGATGACGAAAACAGCGGATCCTGTGGGTGTGTGAGATGTCGGACTCCCACTGATGACAAAAAAACACGTCCACGCTTTATATTTCAAGTTCAGACACAAGGCCAGAGGAAGGGAGCAGGTACCTTATTCCTTATAGACCTAACCCCTTACATACAGTATATGGATATACTTATAGATAGTAGTAGTCGTCTCACAAAGTCATCTTCTGTTTTGCAGAGAACCGTAGCATTGGAGTTTACGGCACAGCAGGGCCTGTGCTGAGTGATGGTGAGTAGTTCGGTCTGTTCGGCCTCCTGTTCCCTGGTATCTGGGTCGATGGAGCACTGTTATTAGAAGGCCGGGACCAGACCTACCTGTGTCTCTAGCCATAGAGTCATGTAACTCAGCTGAATCACATTTGGCTCTTTTTCCCCTAAAAACCCAGGTTGAAAAGGAAAATTTAATTGGGCTCAATCTGGAAATTGTAACAAATAAGTTAGGGTATGTGGATGTCAGTATTTTGAGCCTTCATTGTCTTCTATGATAGAAATACGTCTGTAATAGGAAATTCGCACGTTTCCCGCATCCCTACGTAGAAACAACATGTTATTACAGGTGAGGATACATTACTCACAGCCGTCTTCTCTGTCCGCAGGATGTAGGCATTAATGATTTTGAGGATATTGCGGTCTACTTTTCTGAAGAGGAATGGCGTTACCTGGGAGAGGAGCAGAAGAGGCTTTACAGAGAGGTGATGATGGAGAATTACAAGGATCTGTGTTCTCTAGGTAAGGAAACCGTATTAGAGGGGTCGTCCAGGATCAAGAACAACCAGACCTGAGGGGGACATGAAATAATAAAAAGAAACATCACTTACCTGTCGATTCGATGCCCCCTCCTCTGGTCACTGTTTACTACGTTGCAGCCATGACACCACGTGGACAAACCGGAGACCACAAGTTCCAGGCATCCCACGACTCCCATTTCACAGCACCGTTTTCTCCATTTAACATGTATAAGAATCAGATAAAAAGCCTAAAATCAGGATATACATTTAAGACTAGGAAACTGCACTATTACAGTGTCTTTTGCACAACGTTAAAGGGGTTCTCCCATCTCAGACAATGGGGGCATATCGCTAGGGACCCGCACACACATCTCGTAAACGCAGCCGAAAATGAAGCCAGCAGTACCGGGGTCCAGCCACCACCAAGTGTTCCTATTGGCCCTCCAGAGCTCGGCTATTTTTGGCAGTCCCATAGAAATGAATAGAAGGCAGCCGTACATGCCTGCTGCGTTTGCGAGATAGGTGCGGGTCAGAGGTGGGAACCGCCCCTATCAGTCACTGGGGGCATATCCGAGCGAAAACCCCTTTAAAGGGCATCTGTCAGCAGTTTTGTCCCTATGACACTGGCTGACCTGTTACATGTGCACTTGGCAGCTGAAGGCATCTGTGTTGGTCCCATGTTCATGTGTTACCTCATTGCGGAGAAAAATGAAGTTATGCAAATGAGCCTCTAGGAGCAACGGGGGCGTTACCATTACACCTAGAGGCTCTGCTCTCTCTGCAACTGCTGCATCCTCTCCACTTTGATTGGCAGGGTTGGGCAGGTATAATGACATTTTCACTGCTTGGTCTTGTCAAAGTGCAGAGAGAGCAGAGCCTCTAGGTGTAATGGTAACGCCCCCGTTGCTCTTAGAGGCTCATTTGCATACAATAAAACATCATATTTCTGAGTAATGAGGACACATATGAACATGGGACCAACACAGTTGTCTTCAGCTGCCAAGTGCACATGTAACAGGTCAGCCAGTGTCATAAGTGCAAAACTGCTGACAGATGCCCTTTAATGTTTGCCTATAGCACAAAAAAGAAGCTATTGGTTTGGAGACCTTGCTTAATTAAATTTGGTGTCCTTACTCATCTAAACCTTGATGATTTTAGATAGTTTTTACTTGAAGCCAGAACTAATATCCAAGATTGAACGAGGAAAGGAGCCGTGTGTGAAGGATCGGGGACTGTATGATGGAGAGATTCCCATAGGTAAGTCTGGAGAACATTTTTGAGGACCATTTGAGTGAAACATTTTGGTTTTCAAGGGTTTATTCCATGAAAACTATTTATAACCTATCCACAGGACAGGTAATAAATGTCAGATTGCAGAGGGTCCAATGCATAGGACTCCCAGCAATCCCAAGAATGAATGGTAGTGTGCTCTGTCAGTCCCATGGAAGTGAGTAGAGCTGTGGACCAACATGTGAACTACCGATCTCTACAAGGAGAGAACTTAGGGACCTCTTCAGAACGGTGGTGGGGGGGGTCAGATTCACTACCGTGCGTAGATTTGAATTTTTGCCAGAAGATGCCTCCTAATAAACTTCGTGCGTGTTGCACCAACAGACTTCAGAATAAGACTGCGCCATTCTTAGTGTGCCAGTCCCATTAACTTTTAATTGTCTAGCTCTCTTAGGCACCATAAGAGTCACAGTCACGTTTGGTATGAAATATTTTTGCAGTGAATGATTGATATCACTCTTTATATCTCCAGCCTACTTCATCATAAAGCCTGACATTCTAGCTCAGCTTCCAGAAGTATTGAACGATCATGACGAATCAGGTTAGTATCCGTAAAATGCTCAATATAATCTACTTTCGGCTACTTTCACATCAGCGTTTTTTTTCCATCAGACAAAAGCTGAATTAAACGGATCAGTTTTGTCCCCATTCATTGTAAACTGATCGATATTGGGGATGAGCTAACTTCTGTTTTCAAGTTTGGCGTACAAGGTTCGAGTTATCTAAGAATTCAGTTATGGATTCCGCTACCACAGACCTTAAAGGGGTATTCCCATCTCACAAATGTAGTTTGTATAGTTAGATATAGCCATACCAGTATTATTACTAATAGAATGTATTTATATAAAATGTACCGTTTAGAAGATTTCCCTATTTGTATATCCATTGTCCCACACACATCAGTCAGGCCGTTGCCCCTGGTTACAACCACCATGGCCATGTAGTAGTGGAGGCCGGCTTGCTCCTTTTCAAACCCGCTCTGAGGTAACTGCTGTATTGTGAACACACATTACATGAACATGTGGAGACACATCTGCGTTTTGGACGCTACCAGTCCAACCGCAATGGTCAGGATCCGTCCAAAACGCAGACTTTATAAACGGATCCTGCTCCATAGAGATGAATTGATCTTGGAACAGGATCTGTTTCTCTGCGTTTTGGAAGCGCAGACAAAAATACTACAGCCCTAAGATGTGTCTCCGCATGTTCATGTAATGTGTGTTCACAATACAGCAGTTACCTCAGAGAGGGTTTGAACAGGAGCAAGCCGGCCTCCACTACTACATGGCTGCAGTGGCTGTAACTAGGGGCAACGGCCTGACTGATGTATGTGGGACAATGGATATACAAATAGGGAAATCATCTAAACGGTACATTTTATATAAATACATTCTATTAGTAATAATATTGGTATGGCTATATCTAACTTTACAAACTACATTTCTGAGATGGGAATACCCCTTTAACTTATGGTCTGTGGTAGCGGAATCCATAGCGGAATTCTTAGATAACCCGAACCTTGTACGCCGAACTTGAAAACAGAAATTCGCTCAACGCTAATCAGTATGATTCAGTTCAGTTCAGTTGCATTTTGTGTCCAGTTTGCTAAACGCAACAAACCAGATCCAGCATAAAAATCAATGTAAGTCACTTTTACGGGATCCGTGTTTTTGTTTTTTAATGGTTACCGAAAAAAAACGGATCCGGTGCCCATTGACTTACAATGTTTTTCATGCCGTATCCAGCTTGTTGCATTTTGATTTAATACAACCGGAGCCACCCGGATGTATTAAATGCAACAGATTTGTTTAATTCTGGTTTTGAGATTCTCTGCCGGATCTCAAAGCCTGAATTAAAAACGCGGATGTGAAGGTAGCCTTATTTGGAGACGCGAACTAAGAGGTCCGAAATGAATCATGGTGGAATGAATGAAGTCTTCTTAATCTGAAAATCTGCTGCTATCTTAATAGACACGTAAAAGACAAATCAGTGGATGAAAACTGATATACTGTGATGTGTATGGAACCTGTGCTGAGGGTGGAGGTAGATGACACGGGGATTTAAAGGGAACCTGTCACCTCAAAAACAGACATAAAACAGCCAGCATTACCTTATAGTAGCCCCCAGTGTGTTATAAATCATGCGTTTGATCAGGTAATTTGATCCTCCATACTTGATAAAAACGATGTTATAAGCGCCATCAGCGCTAGCCTTCCAGTCAGCTTGAAGTCAAGGAGGCAGCGGCCTCCTTGCTTCAAGTCAAGCTAAGCACGCCCCTTACCCGCCCCTCTTGCCTGTGAGTGACATAATCCAGTGTGGCCTCCTTGCGCTCCTAGCTACTGCGTGATCCCGTCTCCTGCAGTTAGCCGGGTTTCATCTGCTCACTGCGCAGGCCCCGGCAGTTCCAGCCAGCGCGTGCGCTCTCGCCCCTTCAGCGAGCGATTCCTTTGGCTTCCTGGAACTGCTGGGGTTTTATGTCTGTTTTTGAGGTGACAGGTTCCCTTTGAAGAAGCAATCCAGGGAAATTTCCTTGGTTTGAAAAGTATATTTCATAAAGAGTAGGTCAGGTAATTCTCTCACTGAGCGGTGTATTGCCACATTATGGTCTGATGTTATCACTCTGACCGCCTGCATGCTACATCATCTACTGGGTGGACCGGAAGTCAGTCTGGCAACGTGCGATGTGACTCTTATATGAACATTTAGAGACACAGTGCGGTCAGTTACTAAGACCAGCTTTTATGCCGATCTCAGGTTCCCCCCCCTACTCTGTCATAAGATTTTGCTGATGTACGACAAGGTGTGCGCCTCGTCATAAATTAGGAGCATCTACGGCAGTCCGTGCACTTGACATAAAAACTACTACAGACCCTGGCTGGAGTAGTATTCACCAAAATTTACACCTGTTTCCAGCCATAAATGTTAGTAAATTTGCCACCCCTGATAATGTCATTCATATGTATTTTTTTAAAGGGGTTATCCCAAGTATAAAACATCCCCCCAATGCCCAGGCCCCTCATGTAGACCCTGATCCCAGCATGGCCGCCGCTGCATGTCCCCGCTGACACTAGGGAGATGCAACGGCGGCCGTGTGGGGATCAGGAGTGACGCGGGTGCCGGTGAGACACATATGATATATAGAGATCTAGCGGTGTATTCCTCTTGTGTATTACAGACTGCGTCTACCTGGAAATCGATTCTGACTGTGAGATCGAAGAGGGAAATGAATCGTACACTAGCGATCCCGGGGAGAGAGAAGATGACAGCCTCTCGGGTTAGCGATGCGACAGTCTATTATTTGTGCATTTTACAGCTTACTACTCAGTATAATTTTTTATGTGTTTGTATACAGACTGTGTCTATATGAGCCCTGAAGCCTTGTCATTGCCTGAACCATGTGCAAAACCAAGTGTAAAGGACACTGTCCTGTCCGAGGATGAAAATGCTTCAGGTAAGAACAGAACCAAGGCCGAGTGGAGGAGCCACTACCTACTCCATACACTGGGTAGTGGCTGTTATGAATAGTACTGCAATGTCTTCTTATTCACTTAAAGGGGTTGTCCCACGAAAAATATTCTACAGTTTTCAAACCAGCACCTGGATCTGAATATTTTTTGTCATTGCATATAATTAAAAAATTGGTATAGCTACTGAGTTATTCAATAAAATGTATCTGTATAGGACCACTTAATTTCTTATTTCTTTGACCTGGTCACTGCACATGCTCAGTTTCAACTTTTAACTGCCTCCTGAGCTGTGATAGGGAGAGCTGAGACACGCCTCCTGAGCTGTGATAGGGAGAGCTGAGACACGCCCCCTGAGCTGTGATAGGGAGAGCTGAGACACACCCCCTGAGCTGTGATAGGGAGAGCTGAGACACGCCTCCTGAGCTGTGATAGGGAGAGCTGAGACACGCCCCCTGAGCTGTGATAGGGAGAGCTGAGACACGCCTCCTGAGCTGTGATAGGGAGAGCTGAGACACGCCTCCTGAGCTGTGATAGGGAGAGCATGGACACGCCCCCCTCAGCTGCAGCAGAAAAGACACTCCCTCTGAGCTGTCAGCTTAATAGGAATCTAGCAAAGCAATGAATGTGGAGATCTCTGGATCCATGTGAGGTACAGGGCTGGTTCTAGCTTTGTTAAAAAGAGGATGTCCTATAGGATGTCTGATTTTCATTTTTTACATTATTCGCGGGATAACCCCTTTAAAGGGAGGATAACGTTTCATAAAATGTCTGAGTCTAAATGGCTAACTTAAACCCTAACATTTTATAATGAGATCCGGCTGCTACCTGGCAAATAGGCCAGGATTCGACCGGCTAAAACAGGTGGTTTTCGTCCAGCCAAATCTCAGCATATTTTCCGGGTAGCTGCCGGATCCCTATATAGTTAAAGGGTTTTTCTGGACCTAGTTAAAGGGTTTTTCTGGACCTAACCTCAGGAAAGGTCATCAGTATCTGATTGGTGGGGGTCCGACACTCGGGACCTCCGCCGATCAGCTGTTTGAGAAGGCTCCTGTGAGTGCCGTGGCCTTCTTTCAGCTTTTCCTAGGCCAGTGACGTCACGTTCATCGGTCACGTGGCCTAGGAGCAGCTCAGCCCCATTCAAGTGAATGAGACTGAGAGCGATACCAAGCATGACCACTATACAATGTACGGCGCTGTGCTTGGTAAGCTGAGAGAAGGCCTCAGCGCTCATGGGAGTGCCGGTACCTTCTCAAACGGCTGATCGGCAGGGGTCCCGGTGATGGACCCCCACCGATCAGATACTGATGACCCATCGTGAGCTCTCATTGCAGTAACATCTGGCTATGCCGGATCCGGAGAGCTCTAGCAGGCTGTTCTTTGCTGGACACCTGTAACTTTAGTGTGAAACTAGCCAAGTCCGTTTTCCTTTTCTCCAGTTTTGATAAATCTCCCCCAAGATGCCCTTGTAATTACATGGATGATTTTTCATCTGAATGGCCGCCATATAATCCTCTGTGTATGGCTGGCCTTGGCGTCCCTCATCAAAATAAACTGTGTGAAGGGAGGAGAACCTGAGGTCATCACCTGATGGCTCCAGCAGCCACATTTTGGAAAGGGGTTGTCTCTGATGATGACATTTTAAACACGTTGCTCATTTCTAATGAACCAGTAGACTCGGGCAGATGGATTTTCTTCCCATTAGCTGTGAGATGATCTGATGACGTCTGCCTGCTTTATATGAGCAGATGGTAACATAATGACCTATCGTACAATGTACTGCAGTGTAATGATCTGAGCGGTGTTGTGTGGTTTGTACAGACTGTGTATATGTCGACTCTGAGGATGAGACGTCTGCTGAACAAGTACAAGCAAGAAGAGACGCAGATGTGGAGGAGGAGGATGGTGAGGAGGATGGTGATGAGGAGGAGGAGGATGGTGATGAGGACAGCTTGTCTGGTTAGTATAGAAGAGTCTTGATGACTATAATCACTGACGTACTGTCTCTTGATAAAGCAGTGTGTTGGTATGAACATTTGCTACAATATTTTTTGGCAGAGCCCACGCACCTTTGTAGGACATGGAATGTGCAGGGAAACAAGACAAGTTGATCTCTGCATTGTTTTCCTGGAATTAGATGACCCCCCCCCCCCCAGGTCTCTTCTGCCTCTACTCCATACAATTAAAGGGGTTGCGTCACTTCAGCAAATAGCATTTATCATGTAGACAATGTGAATACAGGGCACTTACTAATGTATTGTTATTATCCATATTGCCTCCTTTGCTGGCTGGATTCATTTTTCCATCACATTAGACACTGCTCGTTTCCATGGTTACGACCACCCTGCAATCCATCAGTGGTGGTCGTGCTTGCACACTATAGAAAAAAAGCTCCGGCTCTTCTGGTGTCCGGGACTGTGGAATCGCACATAGGCTGGTACTTTTTCCTATAGTGTGTAAGCACAACCACCACTGATGGATTGCAGGGTGGTCGTAACCATGGAAACGAGCAGTGTATAATGTGATGGAAAAATGAATCCAGCCAGCAAAGGAAGCAATACGGATAATCACAATACATTAGTAAGTGGCTTGTATTAACTTTCTCTACATGCATCAAATGACGCTCCGGTGCCTTCAGGGGACTCGCTGAATGAGTAGGAACCTGCGTTTTACTATACTTTAATTAGTCATCTCCCCCATAGAGAGTTGCGTGACTATTTTTATTGACTATTACAGCCTCGGGTCTTGTTTTACACTTTTTTTTAAATTTTTTTACGTAGATTGTGTCTATGTGGAGACGAGAACAACTCCTCCGAATCACTGGCAAAAACCAACCTCCTTGAAGTATGAAGATCAGTACGATGAAGACCTAGGAATAGATGTGGGTGAGTGTCCATGCTAAATGATGGTTTTCACATAGCGCTTACATTTCTGTCCCTTTGCTTGGGTTGACAAGTGTTCAGTAACTCCTATGTGCCTCAAGGTGGCAGCAAATCCTTCACCACTGTACATCAGAGCGGTTATAACGGAAGTTCATATAGACCTCGCCCTTCATATCCGTCAGCTAGTATAGAACTTCTGACAGGAGACCTATTAGAGAAGTGTAAACCTGTCGGTGAAAGGCCTGCTGACTATGGTTAAATGTGCTCCACCCAAAATAAGTGACATTTATGCCACTTATTTCTGCGGTTGATTCATTTCTTTTCCACCATGGAACAGTTATGCATGCAGATCACGTTGCTGAAACCCCATTCACATGCATGAGATGTGGATTTAGACACGGTATCCATGCTCTGAACATACTGTGAATTAGAGCTGGACCACTCTTTCTACTTATCCAGTATTTCTTTTATCATTACTTAAATAGTGCGTGTCAGCAGGATCAACCCCATTAAACCAGACTTACTGGCCGGTAGGGATTCTGCCGATCGAACGATACTTCTCTTGTTAGAAATTAGCCTTGTATTATTTATACTAATGAGGACTTCACTGCATGTAGGGGTGGCCCTAGTTCCTTGGAGCACCCAGGCTCCTCTGCTTTCCACCATTAGCCTATCCCGCCTCTTGACTGGTAGGACCAGAGATCCTCCCTCTTGTATTGTCTGGCTCTGTAATCCCATGTATGTGCCATTGTATCTTCAGTCGGCACATGCGCAGTTAGCATCTCCACATCAGGTAAAGCCAACAGAGATGTTGAGTGAAGATTCAATGGCGCTTGTGCGGGATTACAGGGCTAGGCAAGAGGAAAGTGAGGATGCCTGGCCATGTCAGTCAAGGAGAGGGGGGTAGCTAAGGGTGGAACGTGGATATGCTGAGGTGCTCCAAGGGTCTTCTGAGTACATTAAAGTCCTCAGTAACAATAGAAGTATCATTTCGGTCACCAGGATCAACCCTACCAGGCAGTGTGCTTGGTTTAACAGGTTTGCTCTTTAAAGAGGCTCTGTCACCTGTTTCAGGTATACAATACTAGATATATAGGCAGGTAGGGCTGCAAAGGGTGATCAGAAACCAGGTCCGGTTAAACTGTAAAATCCACTTTATAAATATGCAAATGAGGCACTCGGCGGCGTGCTTATTCCTTCTGAACACCGCATCTCCGACGCCCTCTGGCCTGTTAGTGCCGCCCCGGAATGTAATAAAAACGCCCCCATCACTTTGAGTGACAGCGCTAGACTCACCGGTCTAGCGCTGAGATCCCACGCGTGCGCTCTACTTTGTATGTCGGCGCATGCGCACTACACTTGCACTGTCACTCGGCAAGTCCGATTTCTCTAGTGCACATGCTCCGTCATACATCAGACGTGGGATCTCAGCGCACTGGTGCCCTCATTTTTATATAAAATGATCTTTTATTTTATGCTAATAAGGCCTCTAGGTGCAAGGGGCGTTACCTCTGCTCCTAGAGGCTCTGTTGATTGACAGGCCCAGGCAGAGAAGAAACACTCAGTTCACCATAGATTTTAAGGACCTTCATGATGTCATGACCATGTGATCAGTCACATGGTTAGGATCACACAAACAGCCTGTCTCCTCCTAAACCATGTGACTGATCACATGGTCATGACATCATTGAAGGTCCTTAAAATCTATGGTGAACTGAGTGTTTCTTCTCTGCCTGGTCCTGTCAATCAACAGAGCCTCTAGGAGCAGAGGTAACGCCCCTTGCACCTAGGAGCCTTATTAGCATAAAATAAAAGTTCATTTTATATAAAAATGGGGGCACCAGTAAATAAAACAGATATATATTTGTAATCAGGTGACATTAGCACATCTCTAATGTCAGCCTGATTCATACCGAAAAAACTGCTGACAGAAACCCTTTAATAGCAGGGCGGCACTAACAGGCCAGGGGGCATCGGAGATGCGGTGCTCAGAAGGAATAAGCACGCCCCCGAGTGTTCCGGTGCCTCATTTGCATATTTATAAAAGTGGATTTTACAGTGTAACCGGACCTGTTTTCTGATCCTACCTGCCTATATATCTAGTATGGTATACCTGGAACAGGTGACAGAGCCTCTTTAAAGGAGCTCTGAATAAATAAAAGGCCATAAAGTATGTGCACGTCTAATTGCTGTAAAACCTGCTTTCATTGAGAATGTTTGATTTGCAGCAGCGCTGTGTGCAAATTATTGTCTGTCCCAGTTAGATATGAGAGAATGGATGTTTTTTTTTTAATCCGTTTCTTCCCTTTTGCAGCTGATGAACGGATTACACCGCACAGTGATTCACCCAAGTCTTCTCACTGTCAGCCCCGGGAGTACAAGGCACAAAATGGTGTTGATCACGGTAAGGGAGGAAAGTGAACTATCATATAGAAAGCCGTAACGAAAGTGCTCTCTGCTATAATAGTGAATCTTTTCTGAAAAGGAGATTTTTGTTTGGTCCAGCCACTAATCTGTAATTAAAAAATACAACACCCGTAGCCTGACGGCAGCATCCTAGAGATCTGTGATCTTCCGGAGATTGCCTGTGCAGAGACGATAACTTTTACACTCGGCATAGCCTCTGAACAACAGACGTCCAGATGCAGTTTATATATAAATCCCTACCTTCCGGTAACGCGTCCCTGGTATTTTCTGTACTTTTGGCTGCTTGGCTTCAGGCCTTATGTAGACATGTACCATGGTGTGTTCTTCTGCACCTTTTCACTTGGCTCAACATATCCCAAAACTCTATTAATGGTATTGAATTTTAGTCCTTAAAGGGAACCTGACATCTCCGAAACACCCCCTGACCTAGAGTAAGCATTGTATAGTGTAAGTGATGCTAAATCCGAATATGTAAGTTTTATCTTCGTACTCACTTCCATTCTGACGCTGTGCTCCCACAAACCTGCAGTAAAATGCACTCACTGGACTCCGGTGCTGACTGACATAATGGAGAGGACTCAAAGAAGAGTCCAGTGAGTGCATTTTACTGCAGGTTTGTGGGAGCACAGCGTCAGAATGGAAGTGAGTATGAAGATAAAACTTACATATTCGGATTCAGCATCACTTACACTATACAACACTTACTCTAGTTCAGGGGGTGTTTCGGTGATGACAGGTTCCCTTTAAAGGGTTTCTGTCACCAGTTTTTTCGGTATGAATCAGGCTGACATTAGAGATGTGCTAATGTCACCTGATTCCAAATATATATCTGTTTTATTTACTGGTGCCCCCATTTTTATATAAAATAAACTTTTATTTTATGCTAATAAGGCCTCTAGGTGCAAGGGGCGTTACCCCTGCTCCTAGAGGCTCTGTTGATTGACAGGCCCAGGCAGAGAAGAAACACTCCATTCACCATAGCTTGCAAGGACCTTCAATGATGTCATGACCATGTGATCAGTCACATGGTGTAGGAGGAGACAGGCTGTTTGTGTGATCCTAACTATGTGACTGATCACATGGTCATGACATCATTGAAGGTCCTTGCAAGCTATGGTGAATGGAGTGTTTCTTCTCTGCCTGGGCCTGTCAATCAACAGAGCCTCTAGGAGCAGGGGTAACGCCCCTTGCACCTAGAGGCCTTATTAGCATAAAATAAAAGTTTATTTTATATAAAAATGGGGGCACCAGTAAATAAAACAGATATATATTTGGAATCAGGTGACATTAGCACATCTCTAATGTCAGCCTGATTCATACTGAAAAAACTGCTGACAGAAACCCTTTAAAGGATTTTTCTAATCTGAGACACTGGGGGACATATCGCTAGGGTATGCCCCCATTGTGTGATAGGTGCAGGTCCAGCACCTTTTCCTAAACGGAGCCCCGAAAGTGGTGGAGGGCACACTGCGCATGCGCAGCCGCACTCCATTCATTTCTATGAGTCCTCCAGCCACCAGTTTGCCCACTGTGTTCTCGATATAGATGAGGGTCCTAGCAGTGGACCTATCAGTCAATGGCGGTATATCCTAGTGAAGATACCCCTTGAAAGGGTCAGCAAGATTTAGTAAAACTTTTGATATGTCCTAGAGACAAATTAAAGGTTTTGATCCGTGGAACGAGGAGACAGAAGTGTTTGCATATTGTACTTTCTCTCCTCATGGGGCAGAATCAAGACGGGCCCATAGGCTTTCTATTGAGTCCATCTCGCATCCTCTCCCGCAGCAAGGAGAGAGATCCTCGTTCTAGGGATCGCTGAGGGTTTTCAGCACTCAGATCCTCACCAAACAAAACCTTTGATATGTCTCTATGACAAAAGTATTATGAAAACTCTGTGATCCTTTAAAGGGTTGTCTCACTTCAGTACGTGACATTTATCATGTAGAGAATGTGAATACAAGGCACTTACTAATGTATTGTGATTCTCCATATTGCTTCCTTTGCTGGCTGGATTAATTCATATTATACACTGCTTGGTTTTCGACCACCCTGCAATCCATTAATAGTGATCGTGCTTGCATGCTATAGGAAAAAGCACCAACCTCTCTGTTGACCAGGACTGTGGTAGTGCATATAGGTAAGTGCTTTTTCCTGTAATGTGCAAGCACGGCGACCACTAATGGATTGCAGGGTGGTCTGTTACCATGGAAACGAGTAGTGTATAATGTGATGGAAAAATGAATCCAGCCAGCAAAGGAGACAATATGGACAATTACAATACATTAGTAAGTGGCTTGTATTAACTCTCTCTACATGATAAGTGCTATTTGCTGAACTGAGACATCCCCTTTAATGAAATTTGCAGAAAGGAAAGGATGGGCACATCTACCGTATTTTTTGCAAAACCATATCAGCATTACAGTGGAAGATGTCCGATGTGTTTATCTAGAGCCTTACAGATCATACTATATAGTAGGGTTTTGCAGAAGCCTATGACACTGTATGATGTATAATTCGCAGGTTGTATGGACCCATAATATACTCGTGTCCATGAGGCCATAGTCTGAAATCCACTCCCTGTAGCATCATTCAGACTGCTACTGTCTCCCTCCCTCATGTTGTCACTCTTTGTGTTCAGATTAGCTCTTGTATAAAATCACAACCTCCCCGGGAATTTGATCGATATGGAGCTGACCATCATTAGAGAGGATTAAAGGCAGCCCGCCTGATGTTAGCATCGGAGCATCTCATGCTCCAATGCCCTCCCTTGCCCTGCGCTCTTCTGTTTACAAATATACACTGCCGAGCGGAGGCTTCCGTGTGTTCGGTGATGTCACCGGCTCTAATGGTCCGGCTTTAGCGATGCCCTTGCCGTTTTACTGGCTAGGGCAGCGCTAAGGTCCGCCCATCAGCGCCAGTGACGTCACCAGGGTTCACTGCTGGGTGGAAGCCTCCACCGGGGTTCACTGCTGGGCGGAAGCCTCCACCGGGGTTCACTGCTGGGCGGAAGCCTCCACCGGGGTTCACTGCTGGGCGGAAGCCTCCACCGGGGTTCACTGCTGGGCGGAAGCCTCCACCGGGGTTCACTGCTGGGCGGAAGCCTCCACCGGGGTTCACTGCTGGGCGGAAGCCTCCGCCCGGCAGAGCCCGATTCATCACCAGAACCAGGCTAAATGCCTTTCTCCTGTGCTAATTAGGGCAGGGCAAAGGAGGGCATCGGAGCATAGGATGCTCCAATGCTAACATCAGGCGGGCTGCCTGGGTGAAATTAAGGGTATGTCCGGGTTCAGCTCTGAACCCGGACAATCCCTTTAATGACTTATCCTTAGGACAGGTCATCAATATTGAAATCTCGGAAAACTTTAAACCTTTAAGAAAATATATAAAATGAATGGAAAAAAAAAGTAATGAGAAAAGTACAAAGGATGCTGGAGTGCAGTTTTACATTGACACGTCTTGCCTTGTTCCTTTCCTTTCTAGATCTGATTAATGAAGATGCTGTTAGCCCAATAAACCGTAATACCATCAAAAGTCAGGACTCCCCTAAAAATAACTTGTTAAATGTGTGGTATGTGAAAAGAGTAGAAAGCAACTCGGCATCATATAAAGACGTCATAGTTCCAGGGTCTCCTTGTCCTGAAGGACGTAAAGAAGAGGACCGCGCCGAAGAAGAACCTGAAGATGAGCAAATTACAGACTTAGAGCTCTTGTGCCCCTTGTGCCCTGAAATATTCACCAGTGTCTCCAAGTTCTTTGAACATCAGAAAGTCCATGAGCCGAAAACTCCGGTCTGCCCTGAATGTGGTGCGCGCTTCAGTGATAAAAGTGCATTAGAGCGACATCTTTTACTTCACATAGAAGACAAGATCCAGGTGTGCCAGGAGTGCGGCCTGTGTTTTACCACCCGGTCAGCACTGGAAACCCATATGAAAACTCACAAGGGGGATACGCAGTGGCCGTGCCCCGATTGCGGCAAATTGCTTTATTCAAAGTCGGGACTTGATAGACATCTGCTACTACATGTGAGAGACAAGCCCGTCCAATGTCCTCAGTGTGGCAAGTGTTTTATCAAGCAGGAAAACTTCGAGATGCACCTGCGGCTGCACGCGGGAGAAGAGTTCTACTCCTGTACCGAGTGCGAAAAATTGTTTAGTTCAAAGTCCGCCTGCGAGAGACATATAAAAGCTCATACGTCGGAGAGACTCCATGGGTGCCCCCAGTGCGGGAAACGTTTTCTGTACAACGGCTGCCTGATCAAGCACATGAGGGTGCACACGGGAGAAAAACCCTATGTCTGTCCTGATTGCGGTAGAGGTTTTGCTCAAAGTTCCAGCCTTAATTGTCACAGACGACTCCACGAAGACGAGAAACCTTACGTCTGTCCGGAATGCAAAAAATGCTTTGTCAAAAAATTCAGTTTTGACACGCATGTGAAAATTCATGCCAAGGATAAACTTCTGGCTGAACTGGCCCAACTGAAGTGTAAAGATATATCCGATCTAAGGCCGTCTGTGAATACCAAAAGCAAGGAACCCGTCATGGATGTATCAAATGGTGGACGAGCTGATATTGATAAGCCATCCAATAACAAATCAGTTAACAGAAGGCCTCTTCTAGATGCATCTCTGAGAGATGGACAATATGGAGATGTCCCGCTTAACGACAGGCCTGTGTTAGATGTCTCCTATGGAGATGGTCCATTTTACAATGGTATAGATCACCCTCTTCATGATCAGAAATTTGTAGATATTCCGTTGATTGAGGGGCATGTTAGAGATGGTGGCCTCCTTGGAGGTGTTCCGTTTAAGGAAAGGCCTACTAGCGGTTTCCCATTCAACGGGAGACCCATTATCGATGGTCGAGCTGTCGAGGATGTGCCATTTAAGACGAGGCTTGTTACAGATGTTTCACCGAACAACTGGCCCGCTGAAGACCTCTCATTTTTTGAGGATCCGTTTTTAGATATTTCATCTAACGAACAGTCTATTAGAGATTTATCCTTTCTATCGATTCCCTCAAGCAATGCCTATTATAACGAGGATCTGCTAGGCATCTCACATAGCATTGACCCTCATAACAATCTCGCGTTTACAACGAGGCCTGGGTTACACGTCTCATATTTCGGCAACCCTGTAAACTCTAAAGCCGAGGAGAAGCAGCATGTCTGCCCAGAGTGCGGGAAAAGTTTCCCCTATAACGGATGCTTGGTGAAACATCTTAGGACTCACACGGGAGAGAAGCCGTACGCTTGCGCTGAATGCGGAAAATGTTTCGCTCAAACATCCACCCTGAATTGTCACAAAAGGACTCATACGGGAGAGAGGCCTTACATTTGTTCCCAGTGCGGTAAAGGCTTCACTAGTCAGTCGCACGTTGTCCGGCATCAGGCAATTCACAACGTAAACCGATCGTTTTTATGCAACGGTTGCGGCAAAGAGTTTTCACAGAGATCCTACCTGTTAAAGCATCAGAAGAGGATGACTTGTTCACACATGCTGTGATTGTACTTTTTATAAATATAAGTGTATGTGTATATATTATGTTTTTATACTTTTCAAAAAATACTAAACTAATTTCATTTTCTTTTGATCTTGATTTTTTTTTTTTTTTAAACGAATGGGATCATTTATCAAACTGGTTTAAATTAGAACTGGCTTAGCTGCCCGTAACAACCAATCAGATTACACTTTTCATTTTGCAGGAATAAAAGGAGGAATCTGATTGGTTGTCATGGACAATTAAAGAAGAACTCCCGCAGAATTTTTTATTCTCTGACCTGTTAGAAAGGTGCATGATATAATCTGTAGTGATTGTCATCTTCTTATCAGTGACTGTTTCTGTGAGTAAAAACCTCTCTTCTTATTGTAGCTGGGTCATGTGACCAACTCCCTGACCTCCAACTGACCCAGGACAGGAAGCCAGTAACTGCTCTATTCATTCCTATGGGAGCCTCACTTCAGTCTCATAGGAATACATAGAGAATTAGACTTCCTGTCCACACATAAGTCTCTGTGTGAGTTGGTGGGTCTGATTCCTAGTCACATGACACAGATAAGAAACTTCAGGATGATATAAGTGAAAAATACAGACACTGGTAAGAAAATGACATTCACTACAGATTACATCATGTACCTTTCTAGCAGGACATGGAATAACATTTTTGTCGGGAGTTCTTCTTTAATTCACAAGCTCACTTTTGTGCGGATATAACAATCATTATTTGTCGCCAGCACATCTCCCTGTCTAAGGACTCATGCACACAAATGTGTGCCGCCCCCCGTTCCATGCATTGGGGATCACAAATCGATCATGGTAACTGTCCATGTGGCTGGCGCTGACAGATGCAGATGCATTCAACTTGAATGGGTCCGTGATCCATTCACACCATAAAAAAATGAATGGGTTCACATCCATGATACAGTGAACAAACGGCCGATGCTCGTATATCGTGGACCCGCTGTTTGCAGGCCGCAATACAGGCCCGGCCAACACACGTTCGTGTGCATGAGCCCTAAATGGGATGTGCAGGCAGGCTGTATGGGGACTGAATAATTTTGTTCATACCATGCAGTTTGCATCAGGCACTACTTATTATATTGTAGCTTGTTATGGCCAGTCATTAGCCCATGTAAAAGGGATCCTTAGGCAACATTCACAAGAGAGCAAAAAACTCATGTGTGACAGGCATTTTTTTTAACAGCCTTGAGCATCAATTACAGCTTGACGTCTCCTGCTGTTGACAAGTCGTCTTCTGAGGCGTGACATCTCCATCTTCTTGAAGGGCAGCCCTCAGGTCATTGAGGTTCTGGGGTACAGAGTTACGAGCCTCTACACGGCGACTCAGCTGATCCCATAGGTTTTTAATGGGATTCAGATTTGGAGAAAGTATAGGCCGCTCCATTTGAGGTCCTCCAGTCTTCAGCAGCCGTTCCCTAATGATGCGACCTCGATGAGCTGGAGCATTGTCCTCCATGAAGATGACATTAGGCCTGTGTTGTTCCTGCAGAGGCACAATGACTGGATTAATGATGTTATTCACGTAGTATGGGCTTGTCACTGGACCATTCACATAGTGCAGGGAAGTTCTGTACTGACCAGACACACCTGCCCACACTGTAACTCCACCACCATCAAAGGCTCATCTGGTGACAACAGTGGCTGATGCGTAGCGCTCTCTAACATCGTTGGCGGCCATTGTTTATGCTCAGCATGAATCGACTTTCATCAGTAAACAGCCCTGAGGCCCACTGGCCCCTCGTCCAGCGTAGATACTCCCTGGTCCATGCAAGTCGATGACGCCTGTGGTCAGATACCCTTGAGGGTCATCTAACAACCGGATCATGCTAATGTAAACGGGAGGGTGTCTTTCACCTCCCTTAAAGGTACCTGGAGTTGTGTGGCATTCATCATCCGGTTCCGCTGGCCATTGTTCACAATGAAGCGGTCATCAATGTGGGATGTGGCCAAAGGACGTCCATTTCTCTGCCTTTCTGTGACTCTTCCAGTCTCTGATACAACCTACTGATGACTCTGTGACCCTCTAAGCTCAGTGGCCACTTCCATCTGAGAACATCCTGCTTGAAACCTCATAATGGCGAGGTACTGTTCATCAATTCTTAGGTGTCGTCTTGGTCTCATGATTTCAAAATGTGAACAGCATGATGAGGAGGAATGTTTAAATACCAATTCTAACTGAACCAAGTATTGGGCGACTCATGGATCAAACACCTGTTGTGAATTTTGCCATTAAGCTTCTTGTTAGAGAACAGCAAGTTCTGCAAAAGGTACTGAAACACTGAACAGCTGGACATGTGCATTAAGAAGTTTAGAGAAGGCCACATTAAGTTCACCTGTAAAGGTTAGAGGGCATTTTAGGTTCATCCTGAAATTTCAACCACAAGCCAAATATCCCTAACTTTTTGTGGGTCTTCATACAATTGAAAGGGGCTGTTTTTAATGCCCGTTTCTCAGAAATGGCATCAGTGAAAAAAAAAGCTTTTCAAAAACTGACCGTTTTTCGTGTGAATGTAGCCTTAGGGTGTCTACACATTTTTCCGCACAAAATCTGAGCAGAAAAACCACATGTAACCTGCACCGTTAGACCGTACTTGTAATTTGTTTTTCGGAAAACCTGCAGTTTTAATGACCCAGTTGTATAGCATCACAGATCAATTAGAGGCCACGCTGCTGTTCACGTGTCTGAGTATTTCTGCCGTCACCATGCCGAGAAAGGACGTTGCTGCAATTATCTGCTGCCTCCCACGGAGCCAAATTTGTGTGAACAGGCCCTTAAGGCCCTTTTAGACGGGCCGATTATTCTCCCTGCCCGAGCGCCGATCAGCGATATCGGCGCTCGGGCAGGGAGCCTTTACACGGCCCGACGAATCGAGCGCCGGGCCGCACGAGTGATCGCTGTATCGCTCGTGCGGCCGGGAAGCTCCATACTGTCAGGCGCACATCGCCTGTTTACACAGGCCGATGTGCGCCCGACAGATTGGATCTTTTGGTTTCTACAAAAGATCCAATCAGCCGACGAAAGAGCGTTTTGCTCGTTCGTCGGCTGATTAGGGCCACTTTTACACGGGCCGATTATCGGCACTAGCGTTCCTAGGAACGATTTTTCGGCCGATAATCGGCCCGTGTAAAAGGACCTTTAGTCATAACAGTCAGTTTCAGATTGACTGAAATTGTGTGGCAGTCACACGTTTTGGATTTTACGTGTCCTTGTCAACAGGGCTGCATCCCTGATTTTGACGTGTTCATATCAGTAGTCTGAGCCATCGAGCCTCATCTCTAGTGATTTTTGGGTACATTTGAATCCACCCCTGCAAAGCTTTCCCTACAAAACAGCAAGGAAGTATTTCTTAGGATCATTACCGCGACCTCCCGTCATGCTGAACCACGGTATAAGTGGTGCGGTTTTGTCCTGCGCTGCGAACTCCATTTACTGGATTTTTTTTTGTTTTTTTTTTCAAACACAACATTTTTGGTAACGTCTTGAGCGTCATTCGTGATTTTTAGCCATATTTCATGCTTGCTTGGTCATCCGCTGCCGTTATAATACGCTTCAGTTGGGTTAACGCAAAGGAAGAAATTCATCTGTCGTGGTGATGGCATGGGTGCGGCAGCTGTGTACCTGCAGGAGGCCAGCTATGATTGACAGCCCCCCCTTACTATTACTAATGGTTTAACCCGTTGTGTGCTGTGATCAAAGCTGCTCTCAACCCCTTATAAACAAAAGGCGGGGGTCTCTTTGCTTAGTCTCCATCAGCCACAGAGGGCATGTGGCCGGACATAAGACCTGTTAAAATGTCTGCCGTTTGTATGCACCGGAGATGACATGTCCATAGTGCACAGTACTGAGTGAAGTGGAATATTGATCCAGATCTGGTGCACTCTCCTCCACTTTCGAAGGCCCATTCTGGAGACAGGAGTGGGTATCAGAGGTGAGAGCTGCACCTATCTGACTTTGACTTATTTTGACCAAAAATTAACTTTTTCAATTGGTCTTTATTAACAATATGGAATCCTTTTTTCTGTACAGAGCTGACATGCTCTACTAGCTGCCTGTGGATTTTTTCCCAATTCCGTCATCTGAGGAGCCTCTAGGAGCAATGGGGGTGTTGCCCCTACTCCTAGAGGCTCTGTTCTCACCCCTCTGGCCACACCCCTATCATGCTGATTAACAGGGCCAGGCAGGATGATGTGAACAGTCAATCAGCTTGATAAGGCGTGGCCAGAGGGGTGAGAACAGAGCCTCTAGGAGTAGGGGCAACACCCCTATTGCTCCTAGAGGCTCATTTGCATAAAGTAAAAGTTCATTTTTCACAAAAACTGAGGCACCTGGAAAGAAGGGACAAAGACTGTTAACTTCAGCTGACATTAGCACATATCTAAAGTCAGCCAGTTTAATAATGATGTTCCTGATGACAGAAGTCCTTTAAAGCTCAATCCTTACCTTACTGATAAGAATGTGGCTTAAATAAGTGAATATGACCTCTCAGTAGTTTACAGATAAGAGTAATTAGATGACAGGCACAAAGTGAAAGTACCAGTCACCCAGCTAGACAAACAGTTAACCCTTTGTGACTGAACAGCTCAATATTTTTTAATAAAGACCATTCAAAAATATGAGTTTTAGCCAAAAATAAGTTAAATGCAATCATTAAAAAAAAAATTAACTCCAAAGGTGTACATAGCCTTTAAATTCCAACCCCCATAGTGTCCCTAGCATTGTAAATGTCCTACTCCAGAAGCATATAAATGCCCACAAATATATAATGACCCCAACCGCTGGTAGTACCAGTGATTAAAAAACCCTCATTCATTTGAACACACAGGCACACTCACTTTCCACTGTAGGCAGCAGGACCTGTGATATCGTCATGCTGGGAGCACATGCATCCAGTGAGGAGCGAGTGTTCCCATACATGCAAGTTGTTAAAGTGACTCTCACTATAAACTTTATACACAGTAGTTGCAGATACTCCCAAATCTGGGGTACTGCATACCCCACTGGTGAAAGTCGTACTCATGCTATGCTTGTGGTCCGTCCTGGTAGCCCGGCATCAAATACCCAAAGTCGCTGATCACACGGGCCCCCTATACCTTCCATTGCTGTGGAGAGACCAGGTTAAGGGCATAAATGTACACATTTCAAACACATTGCATAGGCTAACAAATGCTGACTACCAGGGGGTCATAATACCTAGTTCCTAAGAGGCCATCTAAGATGTTGGTAAGGTGGGTGGCACCAACTACTCCTAAGCTACTTGGTAGAAACAGTGTCCAAAGGAGGTCTAGTCCCGGTAATGGGCAGGTGGCCTGCCCTTAAAGAGGTACTCCCATCTCAGACAATGAGGGCATATCACTAGGATATGCCCCATTGTCTGATAGGTACTGGTCCCACGAGAACAGCTCTTGTCCAGGGGGTCAGTTCTGTTAGGGTCTCAGGAACTGGAGACAACAGCAGCTCAGCAGACATCCATCTCTTGAGTCTGCGACTATCCTGATGGATCTCATAGACCTCGGGTGAATGCACCACCACAACTATATTACGACTAACACTCCCAGTGACTATCCAGTTTGCTTACTGGGTGATTATTTCTAAACCAAACTTGGTTTCCAGTTTGTGAAGTTCCAGCCTTTGCATGGAGGTCAAAGTCCTGTTTTCGTTTCTGCTGGACCTTCTCTATTCTGGAGTCTACAATTTCTTTAGATGCTCCTTGACCCAGTTTGGAGAAGTTGTTTCTTTCTGGGCTCATGTACACAAAGGTGTGCGGCCTGTGTCCGTATTGCTTGAATGGGTCCGCAAGATACGGAGCAGAGCTTTCTTTTGTTTTTCTGGCATTTTGACATCTCTATAGGACACGAAACGCCCAAAAATATGCTTTACACAGCCCTTTAGAAAAAAAAAAAAAACTAAAAATCACATACGTACAGTATGAAAAAAAAAACAGCTGTTCCTATGACATTTTTAGTGAGTGCGTCTACTGATGTCATCAGGACGATGAGAAAGTTTCATACCATGACGGGGCAGCAGTATTTTATGCTACGATGTGGTATTGTTGACCACGCCTACTTCTGCTACACCGCCGTCTGTCAATTTGGCCCCACCTACAACCTATGGCCACTTTTATTTTTTTCTCCATGATCACTCTCGGTTCCCATTCCGCCCCGGTGCAGCAGGTCAGAGTAAAAAAATGGTATTCCTTATTTTAACGGCGGGTAGACAAGACGCACTTCTGTCTAAACAACGGGCCCATTGATTTCAATCGGATTCATCCGGCTGTGAAATACCCAAAAATAGGACGTGACCTATTAAACCAAAAATCAAAAACGCCATGTGAATTGCCACTTAGACTGTGATGATTGGCAATGCAGACTTGTAGCATTACATATCACGCTTTATGTCACTCATATAGTTTTTTTCTAGGGGCATTTTATGACTGGGAACCAGTTTGCCCCCCTCCATAGAGGGGTCTCTGTCAGGCCCCGTGGCCCCTGCAGTCACTGGAGAGTCTCCAGAGCGGATAACAAAGCTCCAGAGCAACTTTCCACCTCACTGAACTCTCCAGCGCACAGCGGGGAGCGTAGGACGCCAACATCCCACGTCTATTGGTCCTTCCCGGTCACATGACAAGGAGATCGCCGCAAGAGCTTCCGGGAATTGTAGTCCTGAGGCGCGTTCACCCTACGCGTCGACCGCTGCGCTGAACTACAACCCCCGGAAGTCTCTGCGGCGGCCGACCAATGAGGGCGCTCTTCCTGCACGTCCTCTTTATTTGTGGCAGCAGAAGGTATGGCAGCGGTTCTCACTTGTATTGTGGTTTCGGGTTTGGTCGTATTTCTGTGTTGCGAGGGGATGCACCGCGTGCACGGCTCCTTTTTGATGCTGTGCGTAGCAATGGGCGGTCATGTGGCTAACATTTAAAGGGGCTGTACAGATGTGCAGTGTGGGGTGCATGGTCTGCTCTGTAACCTGTGGAGAGTGGATAGATAAGAGCACAGGTGGCATCTGATGCTTTATGAAGGTACATGATCATTTCCTCCTATAGCTGAGCTATGTGGTGTCTCTGGACGGTGACCGGCGCCATGTTCCACAGCGCTGAGCGCGTCTGTGATGGTATAGGACCGTGTTCGCGCAGTCAGGCCTTACATGTACTTTTACGTAATGCGGTCAGCTTGTGCGCTGTATGGCGGTAGTTGAGAATGGCGCATTGAGCATCTGTGGGGTGTATAGCGGTACACATCATTACATGGCTTTAAAAACAATTCACAGTGTGATGGAAAACATGCCTGCAAGTTACCGAAGGCTTGACGGCTCCATAGAGTAATGTTAACCTTTCTAGTCTGCTCCTGCCCCATGTGGATAGAAAACGGAGCCGACTGGTGTGAATGAGGCCCAAAGCCTGACAAGATGGTCAGTGGTTCATCCTTGAAGGATCCGTGTGCCTGTTTTCTGTCATCCGTATTCCACGTGCACTGCCGGACTGAAAAAGGAAACACTCTGAAAATTCAATCGGGGATCCGTCAAAACCGCCGACGGAGCATGGATTCCGCTCGTGTTGTCAGTGGTTTTCCAGGGACCCATAGACTTTAATGAGCGTGTTTGGTGCGCGTCCGTAGTATCTCCGCTGATCGGCGCCGTCTCTCCAAGGAGCGATAGTATCCCCCAAATCATCATTCATGTCCGTCTTTAGGCCTCCATGCACATTAATGTTTATTGGCTGACCGCTACTGAAGGTGTCCGGGCGACTTTTAGGGTCCTTTTACACGGACCAATTAGCGGGGTAGAGCGTTTGCATGAACAGTGTGAAAGGTGTCGGCGATCACCCGAAGAACGAGCAAATGCTGTTCTGTCCTGCTGAAAACCATTGTTCCCGCCCGGCAGAATGTGGCGTGTGAACCGCGATCTGCTGCGCGGGAACAATCACTCTGTATGGGGGGTGAGCGATCGGCGAATACAGGCCGGAGGTGATTGCTGTCTGTAAATGCAGATGATCTGACGGCGATCGGGAACGTCTGCTTTGTTCCCCCGTCGTGTCAGATAGTACCCTTAGATATTGACGCCCACGTTAGATTGTTGAGGGTCTGACACCCCCACGATCAGCTATTTACGCACAGGAGCTGAGCTGCAGCAGACGGAATCTCCTTCTTCCGGCTCCGCCCACCGTTATGCTCCCGGCAGCTGCCGTAAAGGGATGCTTCTTAGGGGTGCTGGGCGTCGGGCCCCCAATAATCTGTTATTGAAGACTTAATACTCAATATCTGAAAGGACTATGTACACCTTAGGGGTCAACTTTTATGTTATTATTGCTTTGTACTCATTTTGAGCTAAAAGTATTTTTTTTAAATTGCTCTTTATTAAAAATATGGAGCCCTTTTCTCTGTACAGAGCTGAGATGCTCTAGTAGCAGCCTTTGGATTTCCTGTCTTTCCCGTCAATTGAGGAGCAGATGGACTCCTTATCTCTGCTCTCTGACATTATAAACACTCATTAAAGCTCAGTTCTTATCTTACTGATAAGAATGTGGCTTAAAGGGTTTCTGTCAGCAGTTTTTTCGGTATGAATCAGGCTGACATTAGAGATGTGCTAATGTCACCTGATTCCAAATATATATCTTTATTTTTATATAAAATGAACTTTTATTTTATGCTAATAAGGCCTCTAGGTGCAAGGGGCGTTACCTCTGCTCCTAGAGGCTCTGTTGATTGACAGGACCAGGCAGAGAAGAAACACTTCATTCTCCATAGCTTCCAAGGACCTTCAATGATGTCATGACCATGTGATCAGTCACATGGTTAGGATCACACAAACAGCCTGTCTCCTCCTAAACCATGTGACTGATCACATGGTCATGACATCATTGAAGGTCCTTGCAAGCTATGGTGAATGTAGTGTTTCTTCTCTGCCTGGTCCTGTCAATCAACAGAGCCTCTAGGAGCAGAGGTAACGCCCCTTGCACCTAGGAGCCTTATTAGCATAAAATAATAGTTAATTTTATATAAAAATAAAGATATATATTTGGAATCAGGTGACATTAGCACATCTCTAATATCAGCCTGATTCATACCGAAAAAACTGGTGACAGAAACCCTTTAAATAAGTAAATTAAATTAGTAATTTAGAGATAAGGATAATTAGATGACGGCAGAAAGTGAAAGTGAAAGTACCAGTCACACAGGTAGAAGAACAGTTAACCCTTTGTGACAGAACGGCTCAATATTTTTAATAAAGGCCAACTGAAAAATTATTTTTAGCCAAAAATGAGTAAAATGGAATCATAAAAAAAATTGCCTCTGTTATGCCCTATCCACTGAATAGGGGATAACTATTAGATCGGTGGGGGTCCTACGGCAGGGGCCCCCCACCATTCACGATAGGGTATAACGTTAAACAGCCTGAGTCCAGGAGCCTGCTTTTTTGCATGAAATCGTGTGGGTGTCTGCAATTCTGAGTGTGTCAACATCCCCCTATAGAGGAGCGTAACCTAAATTTACCTCCGTACGGACCTCGCCCAAAAATCGCCAAATTAAGGACTCGTCCAGGATAAAAATGGCTTAACCCTTTATTGATCAGCCTGCGATTGGTTCAGGACAGCAACTGATGTTTTTGAAGCAGATCTTATGATTTTTTCCTCTTCGGTTTTTAGTTTGTTGTTTTGTTTTCTTTTTTGATGACTTTGCAGTTTATTTCTCTAAAACTGAATGAAGCTTTATATAAAAGAGGAAGAGAGCGGTCTGAATAGGGACGTGACGCCGGAGAATTACCAGACCCAGCGCTCTCTGGGTAAGGACAGTTACAGATGTAATGTACGGAAACATAAAAGACGGCCCTGCAGTCGTAAAGTGCAAAAGAAAATTAGACCAGCACCGCCAAACCGTGTGTAAACAGTGGCCGCTACCGGGGCTGCAATGTAAAAGCAAACAAGGACTACAAGTAGCAGCACACTGCTTTATGCACATATGCAAAGACCGGAAACGCGAATACAAGTAGACTGCGTCAAAATTGTATCGGGCCCTTCTACTAGCGAAAGGAACCTACACTAAGACTTGTCTCCCCTGGGCCTGCCTCTCCCAGCATGCCTGGACAGCCTACAGCTATTGGGGCATGCTGGGAGTAGTAGTTTTGCAACAGCTGGAGGGCCACGAGTTTGAGATCTCTGGCCTACAGCTATTGGGGCATGCTGGGAGTTGTAGTTTTGCAACAGCTGGAGGGCCACGAGTTTGAGATCTCTGGCCTACAGCTATAAGGTCATGCTGGGGGTTGTAGTTTTGCAACAGCTGGAGGGCCATGAGTTTGAGATCTGTGGCCTACAGCTATTGGGGCATGCTGGGAGTTGTAGTTTTGCAACAGCTGGAGGGCCATGAGTTTGAGATCTCTGGCCTACAGCTATAAGGTCATGCTGGGGGTTGTAGTTTTGCAACTGCTGGAGGGCCACGAGTTTGAGATCTCTGGCCTATAGCTATAAGGTCATGCTGGGGGTTGTAGTTTTGCAACAGCTGGAGGGCCGCAGGTTGGGCGTCTCTTCATAATTCAGGGCACTGCAGAGTGTGATACTCTGATTAAAAGCAGCAGGAGACGGGCAGGAGTGCAAGACATGAATGGGGGAAGCTACAGTGTTAAAGGACACGTTCCTGTCCACTTCTGGTGGCGGTATAACCTCTGCCGTGACCTGTACTCACAGGATATGTCATAACTTAGGCTCTGATTACATTGCGTTTCAGCCTTCTACCGGACGTGTACATCAGGAGGATTGCCCAACGTTTGCTGTCGATGCCTCCAACCTATGACACTGTTTAGGCATATGTCGTGAAACAAAGCCACTCGCCTTATCGTCTTCTTTATCTGGCTACCTGTGTATTGAAAAAAATTATGTCGCCTAAACTTTTTTAAAAAGTATACCAATATACATACCGGCCAAAAGGGTTCTCTATAGGGTGAATGGCAAATTATGACTACGGTCGGCGTACGTAACGACGGCTTTCCTGGCACATGTGTAAAATGCGTTCACAAACATGATGTCAACAAGAGCCTAATGTAGTTAAAGGGGTTATCTCATGATTGATGTAAAAAATGAAAATCAGACATCATATAGTACATGACAATCTCTTTCTAACAAAGCTAGAACCAGCCCTGTACCTCACATGGATCCAGAGATCTCCACATTCATTGCTCTGCTAGATTTATATCAAGCTGACAGCTCAAGGGGCGTGTCTTTTCTGCTGCAGCTTAGGAGGCGTGTCTGAGCTCTCCCTGTCACAGCTCAGGAGGCGTGTCTGAGCTCTCCCTATCACAGCTCAGGGGGCGTGTCTCAGCTCTTCCTATCACAGATCAGGAGGCGTGTCTCAGCTCTCCCTATCACAGCTCAGGAGGCGTGTCTCAGCTCTCCCTATCACAGCTCAGGAGGCGTGTCTCAGCTCTCCCTATCACAGCTCAGGAGGCGTGTCTCAGCTCTCCCTATCACAGCTCAGGGGGTGTGTCTCAGCTCTCCCTATCACAGCTCAGGGGGCGTGTCTCAGCTCTCCCTATCACAACTTAGGAGGCGTGTCTCAGCTCTCCCTATCACAGCTCAGGGGGCGTGTCTCAGCTCTCCCTATCACAGCTCAGGAGGCAGTTGAAAGATGAAACCTAGCATGTGCGGCCTTCTCAGTGAGCAGGACAAAGAAATAAGAGAAAAAACAAACACCAGGTGGCGCTATACAGATACATTTTATTGAATAACTCACTGGCTATGAAAAATTTTTAATGACATGCAATTACAAAAGTATTCAGATCCAGGGGGAGGTTTAAAAACGGAAGTAACTTTAAAGTAACCAAACTAAGAAAAACGAGCCAGTATTGTATCCTACACCCATGGCTTCCATTCCAAGCGTGATTTTTTTTTTTTGTAGGGCAAGGTATGATCTGTATGCAATTTCCTTTTTCGGCTTTTAGATCCGGCAGAGGATCAGAAACCGGAGGAAAACACTTCAATTCTTTTTCAATGGGGACAAAACGGAACAAACCGGGACGGAGGGCCCCAGAACGCGTTCAGTTCCGGTTTGTTGTGTTTTGTGTCCGGTTTGCAAAAATGAGCAAGCCGGATCCAGCCCTAAAAACAATGTAAATCTATGGCGCTGGACAGGACTTTACAAGCGTTTTAGTGCCGGATCCGTTTTTTTTACTTTCGATTTAATGCAACTGCATCCGGACGGAACGGATGCAGCCGGTTGTATTAAATCGGGGATGCCCAACCTGCGGCCCTCCAGCTGTTGTAAATCTACAACTCCTAGCATGCCTACAGTTATCAGCCTACAGCAGGACACGATGGGAGTTGTAGTTTTACAACATCTCTCTATGAAATCAAAGTGATGCGACAGTCGCACAAAAATTCAACTTGGATGGATTTTTCGCGACACTTGCAGCATGTCACAGTGCAACACCGTAAAATAAAAATTGTTGCGTGCCGCAAGTCGTCGTGTAGCCCTAGCCTAACATATCTGGGGCACCGTCCCTCACCGCTGAGACTCCCGGAGATAAGCTCCGTACCAGTGACGTCATGTCTGCTCGATGCCTTCACTTCAGTGCGCAGTGTAACGTAACGTGATGTTGTTCCTCTGGCTGTTCGCAGGTTGTGTTCCCATAAAGCCTGACATCGTCATCGCAGCGACTGAATCGGGTTGTACATGGAAGAGAAAATGGAGCCTGTGGAGAAGACGCTTCCTCTCGGTGAGTAACCGGAAACCCTGCAAAGATTTGTTGTTGTGGCTACAAAAGGGGTAAACGTCCTTCACATTCGGCATGGAAGATGCTAAGACGAATAAGGACAAAGCAGCAGACGAGCTCAGTCATTTCATCTCAGGGTGTTTCTCGGTCTTCAGCTGATAGAAGTCCATATCCTTACAGGGCTCGTCTAGTATTTTAATATTGACACCCCGACGATCGGCCGTGTATCTCCGGCAGTGCACTGCGACGTCCATTGTGTAGGTCCAGCATCAAAGCTAGGAGGTAACAGCTGATCGTCGAGGATGTGGGTGGTCGGGTCTGATATTGATTGCCCGTCCTGAAGATAGGCCATCGACGTTCTGGACAACCCCAGTAAAAACTGACCTTGTGGATTGAGGTTTCCGATTTGGCTGTGTATAGATGGAATACTGTCTCCATGCAGAGCTTTTAGGAGAGAAGGTCTTTGTACAAATTCCTCCCCAAAAAATAAAAAAACATTCTGTATGACATGAGAATGTGGAGGAACATTGTTGGATCTGGATTATATGGAGCCATAGTCCAGCCATGTGGATGTGCCCTTAGGGGCTATATACATGGGCGATACACAGAACTACGATCAGTAACGAACTGTTCTTTCCCAATCATTGCCCGCTCACGTGAGCTGCGTTTACATGCAGCAGTCATCCCCTCTGTATAGGGACGAATGATCCTTACTGCGATCGTTCATCCCCATACAGACTGGTTGTTTGTTGGCAGTACATACGTTTTTACACGGGCGATGTGCCGCCTACAGCTGAGGATTTTATGTGCCACACAAATAGTCAGAAGAGTTTTGTTCATTTTTCGTGATTGGGAATCGAGATGAGCGAGCATACTCGGCCGAGCGTACTCGGGAGCAATTTTCGAGTAGTAGCGTACGCATCTTCTAATCTGTACGCTAATGCGGTAATACGCTAATGCGTACAAATTACAAGATGCGTACGCATTAGCGTACAGATTAGAAGATGCGTACGCTACTACTCGAAAATTGCTCCCGAGCATGGTCGCTCATCTCTAATTGGGAACACAGGCCAATTATCAGAAACGCATTTTCTTAGGTACGTTAGCAGATTCCTCCTCCCATGTAAGAGATGCTTTAGAATGCCGGAGTGGTCTCCCTATGTAAGGATCCGTTCACACGTCCTTTTTCTTTCCTGATCCGATCCGCAAATCATGCGGATAGGATGCGGATCCATTCATTTCAATGGGTCCTGAAAAAATGCGGACAGCATTCAATCCGTTGTTCCGCTCCGTTATGCGGATCCGCAAATAAGATAGAGCTCGTCCTACTTTTGTCCAGATATGCGGTCCGTGGTCCCATTTTAGTCAATGGGTCCGCAAAAAATGCGGATGATATGCGGAATGCATCAATATGTCATCCGCATATCATCCGCAATTGCGGATCCGTTTCCAGGAAATAGAAAGAAATACCCTACCAACATATATTCCTCCTTCCTTTTTTTTTTTGCTGAAAAACGGAACGGATGCGGATGTACAATTGGTAAAAACGGAAGGTTTTTGCGGAAACACGGATCCGCAAAAAAAGGACCGAAAATCTGGAAAAGAAAAATACGAACGTGTGAATGGAGCCTAAGTGTTTGTTTTGCCACCAGTGCAAGTAACGGCGCAGATCCTTTTCTGGGAGAAATGAGAGGTTTTTACATTTTAAAGGCCATGTGAACGGGTCCGCATCTCTTCCGTAATTTTCAAAGAGAGCGGACAGCCGCGGCGCCGCAAAAAAAAAAAATTAGAATAGCATTTTGAATGGGGTGCCGGGCCGTGTGTTCAAATTGTGGAACACACACTGGTTGGCGTCAGTGGTATTGCGTCTGAACGGCCCCTAAGTCTCCTCCTAATGACACGGGCTCCTGACCCTTCTACCAGGCCTGATCTTCAGAAGAAGCCGACCACCTATACTTGCCCGTCTGCGTCCACCTTTTATTGTGGTTTATTT
The DNA here is from genome assembly GCA_900303285.1 of Rhinella marina. Taxonomy (NCBI): domain Eukaryota; kingdom Metazoa; phylum Chordata; class Amphibia; order Anura; family Bufonidae; genus Rhinella; species Rhinella marina. The sequence goes on along the minus strand of ONZH01012368.1, from coordinate 37,745 downwards.
ACATTCTCATTTACAGAATCTGCGGTTGTGAAGCCAGACATTGAATCGAGTATAAAAGAAGGAAAACCTCTGATTATCACGATTCCAGTAGACGAGGAATGCAAGTCTTCAGGTGAGTAGTCAACTAGTCAAGGTACGTCTTAAAGGGTTTGTCCAGGAGTACATAGTGTCTAACAGGACCAGCACCCGGCCTCCTCGGCTGAGAAGATTACCTGCCCCACACACTCCAGTCTTCTGGCTCCCACACCTCCATCTTCCAGTCCAGGGTTCTTACTGTCTGGCATGGACGTGGTCACCTGATTATTTTCAGTCAACCACTGGCTTCATCGGTGATGTGTCCACAAGACACACGTCACTTCTGAAGCCAGTGGTTGGCTGAAGAGGATCAGGTGACCATGTCTACACCGGCAAGGAAGCAAAACCCTGGAATGGAAGGTGGAGATGCAGGGGAAGGCATGGAGCAGGTAAGTATGATCTTTTTTGTAGTGGCGGCCAGCACCTGTTAGAAATGATGTACCCCCAGACAACCCCTCTAGGAGATTATTAAAGGGTTTCTGTCACCAGTTTTTTCGGATCACACAAACAGCCTGTCTCCTCCTAAACCATGTGACTGATCACATGGTCATGACATCATTGAAGGTCCATGCAAGCTATGGTGAATGGAGTGTTTCTTCTCTGCCTGGTGCTGTCAATCAACAGAGCCTCTAGGAGCAGGGGTTACGCCCCTTGCACCTAGAGGCCTTATTAGCATAAAATAAAAGTTCATTTTATATAAAAATGGGGGCACCAGTAAATAAAACAGATATATATTTGGAATCAGGTGACATTAGCACATCTCTAATGTCAGCCTGATTCATACCGGAGAAACTGGTGACAGAAACCCTTAAAAAAAAAAAAAAAAAAAAAAGAAAACAACACTTCCCTTCTGGTGTCGGACCCATCGCTTTATCGGCAGAATACAGATTGTGGTCTACACCTTCGGATTGGCAGGTTTATGTCGGAATACAACTAAGGTGATAACGTCATATTCCACAATGCTGTGACAAAGATGGTCAACTCATCAATCATTAAATCATTGTGGGGGTGTGACCTATGGGACCCCATCCATCCAGAAAATTACAGAGATACAGCACGGGATTAGCGGCCCTTTCCCTTTGCAAGTTTTCCCTGCCTGGTGCACCCAACTCCTTCTCAGCCCTCCATAGGATTGGTTAATGAATCTATCTATCCCATATCTATATATTATCTCTCTATCTCTATCTCTATCTCTCTCTCTATCTCTCTCTATCGTCTATCCCTCTCTCTATCTCTCTCTCTCTTCTATCCCTCTCTCTATCTATCTCCTATCTCTCTCTCTATCCCTCTCTCTATCTATCTCTCTATCTATCTCTCTCTCTATCTCTCTCTATCTCTCTCTCTCTATATATATATATATCTCTCTCTCTCTCTCTCTATCTCTCTCTCTCTCTCTATCTATCTCTCTCTCTCTATCTCTCTCTCTCTATCCCTCTCTCTATCTCTCTCTATCCCTCTCTCTATCTCTCTCTATCTATCTATCTCTCTCTCTATCTCTCTCTATCTCTCTCTCTCTATATATATATATATATATATCTCTCTCTCTCTCTATCTCTCTCTCTCTATCTCTCTCTCTCTATCTCTCTCTCTCTATCCCTCTCTCTATCTCTCTCTATCCCTCTCTCTATCTCTATCTATCTATCTCTCTCTCTATCTATCCCTCTCTCTATCCCTCTTTCTATCCCTCTTTCTATCCCCTCTCTATCTCTCTCTATCCCTCTCTCTCTCTCTATCGCTCTCTCTCTATCTCTCTCTATCGCTCTCTCTCTATCTCTCTCTATCTCCCTCTATCTCCTATCCATCTCTCTATCTCTCTCTATCTCTCTCTCTATCCCTCTCTCTATCTCTCTCTCTATCTCTCTCTCTATCCCTCTATCTCTCTCTATCTCTCTCCTATCCCTCTCTCTATCTCTCTCTCTCTATCTATCCCTCTCTCTATCTCTCTCTATCTCCCTCTATCTCCTATCCCTCTCTCTTTCTATCTCTCTCTCTCTATCTCTCTCTATCCCTCTCTCTATCTCTCTCTATCTCTCTCCTATCCCTCTCTCTATCCCTCTCTATCCCTATCTCTCTATCTCTATCTCTATCTCTCTCTCTCTCTCTATCTCTCTCTCTATCTCTCTCTATCTCCTATCCCTCTCTCTATCCCTCTCTCTATCCCTCTCTCTATCTCTCTCCTATCCCTCTCTCTCTCTCTCTCTATCTCTCTATCTCTCCACACTTATTTGTTTCCTTTGTTTTTGATCCTCAGATGTCTATGTGATTTCTGATAACGCCTCAGCAATAAAGCAAGAGATTAAACCTGTGATGGCTCCTTTACCGCACAGGAATGCATTTTCACAAGGTTTGTCTGCCGTACATCCGGTTTACCTTACTGCTTGTTACCCACCTGAGGGGTTAAAGGGGTAATGACCCATCCTCACAGTGCGTACATTTTATAGCTGTGCTGGCTGTTGGAGGCCTGGCCTAGTCACTTATACTCTGTGACCAAAAAGCGCCATGTTACTGAGGCCACAGCCATGTCACACAGCCGATCGGTGTCTGGAGTCGGACCCCCACCCATCTGATGTTGACGACTAGTGATGAGCAAAGTTCAGAAGTTCAGATTCATCCGTCTCCGTACAGTGGTAGAATCTATGGGCTCCGATGAGTCAGGTAGACTTTGCGAATAACTGACTTCGGCTCATTGGAGCCCATACATTCTACGGATCTCCATACAGTATGAATCTGAAGTTTTGAAAGAAGCGACTTCAGATGTAGCATATAAAGCTCGCTTCGATCAACACTATTGATGACCTGTTCTGAGGATGGGTCATTAATATTCTACTTTGAGAAAACCCCCATTAAAGTTGTGATCAGTGGCCATCTGTGTCAGTGCCATAGACAGTGAGTGGGACAGCCCTATTCACTATAAGCACTGCAAACATGCCGAGAGGCGGCCGGAATAAAACGACGACATCACGGATCCGGCAGGTGAAGGCTGCCACTAATGTGAAGGTAGCCCTACCAAATTCATCTGCAATACTCAATAAACATGAATCAGATCAGAACCTCCCTCATCTAGTGACCTGGTGTGCACTGCAATATGTGTCCCACCGGAAACAATCCCCTTACATACATGGTCCCACTCTCAGTTATAATAACAGGACCTGTGTATAGATATTCTGATATTTCTGAACACCTGAAAGTCTCTAGTGCCAGATACGCACGAGCGACTTCAGTGCGAGAAACTCGCTGCGTGTGTCACCCGTTCTGACTTGCTCCTCTGACAGGATAGCACAGCATTACAATGATTTATAATGCTGTGTGTTCCTGACCCCGATGCCGTCAGTGTAATTCAGTAGATTCCAGGTCTCACAGGGTTGCATATCCTAATAAATCATTGTAAGCCATGTAATCCTGTCAGAGGAGGAGAGGTCAGAACGGGAAACCACACTGTCACACGCAGCAAGTTTCCCTCAGTGAAGTCGCTTGTAGAGTTGTCGCGGGAATCAAATTATCGATACCCAATCAATACTTTTGTCCCGGTATCGATACGATACCAGGATTTGGCTGTTGCCAATACTAGGCTGCGATAATGCGCATTCTAGTGGCCACATGCTCCCCCCCCCCCTCCTCAGTATTAAATCATTGGTGGCGCAGTGTGCCCCCCCCAGTATAATAAACATTGGTGGCAGTGGCCACAGGTGCCCCCCCCCCTTCCCCTCTTCATTGGTGGTGCAGTGGGGATCGGAGCCAGCAGTGTAATCGCTGGGCTCCGATCGGTTACCATGGCAACCAGGATGCTGCTGAAGCCCTGGCTGCCATGGTAAGCTCCCTGTGCACAAAGCCCAGGGCAGCAGGGAGAGTGTAAGTCCTATGCACCCTAAAGATCTCTATTAGGGTGCATAGGACAAGGGTTCTAGCCCCTAAGGGGGCTAATAGTAAATAAAAAAAAAACCACCAAAATATTAGGTTTAAATTCCCCCTTCCCAATTTACATATAAAATATAGAAACAATAAATAAATAAAGCTATTAGGTATCGCCACGTCCAAAAAGTCCAAAGTAAAAAATATTAAATATTAATATTCAAATATTAAAAAATATCTCCTATGCGGTGAACCCCGAAACAGAAAAAAATAAGGAAATAAAAACTGCACAATTCACCATTTTTTAGTCACCTTGTGCCCCCCCCCCCCCCCCAAAAAAAAAAAAAAGGATAGGACTTTTCTATTACGGGCTTCACGTTTTATAAAATGCGGAATACACGCTGCTTTTTTTGGTGTTTTTTATTTTTTGCGTGGTATCGAGTATCGCAATACTTTTTTTTAAGGTATCGAAACCGAATGAAAATTTTGGTATCGTGACAACCCTAGTCGCTTGTGTGTATCTGGCCTTTGAGATTTTCAGGTGTAAATAGAGGTCATAATATCGCACTGGCCCACATAGTCACCCCTCACATATATAAAGAGATGCGTATGGGAATGTATACGTAATGTATATATCATATATCTTTGTATATCTGTTGCTCTTGCACTCACTTTTCCTTCCTCACCTACACACAGGTGTTTACGTGATTTCTAATAATACTTTAACATTGAGGCAAGAAACAAAACCTGAGATGGATCCTTTACCGCTCAAAAAGCCTTCCTCACAAGGTATGTTACAGACGTTACACTGCTCGCTGTACACCTAAAGAGTTAAAGGGATTCTCCAATCGGCTGTTTGTAGGGATTCTTCATACCTAACCAAGCACAGCGCCGCACAGTGGTTATGTTTGGTATTGCTACTCAATCCTCTAGACACTGTATAACTTTATGCCAGTTATTGGTTTGCTTATGTTGCAGCATAATTTTACACCAGACCTGCCGTGCAATTTTGATGCAGAATGTTGCATCTTAGGCCTCGCCCCATTTCCCTCTGATCTGTTGGCACGATAGGGGCAGTGGATTTTTTTTTAACATTTCATGCTCCGAATTGCACAAACATTTGGTGCAATTCACAACAAGGTCTAGGTGCATTCTCATTAGTCAATGGGGCCCGATGATTTCTAATACTATACTTTGTACATTCTTTGCTTGTGCATTGACTTTTTTTTTTTTTATATATATAATTTTTTTTTCCCCTTTGGGATCTACAGGCGTTTATGTGATTACTGACAACACATTAAAAATAAAGCAAGAAACGAAACCCCAGATGGATCCTTTACCATCCAAAAAGACATTGCCACAAGGTTTGTTGAAGACGTACTTCTGATTTTATCTTCCTACTTTCATTTCAACACCGTAGAGGCAATTGTATTGGTTAAAGGGGTATTCCCCTTGTTTTAAGTTATCCCCTATCCACAGGATATGGGATAACTATTAGATTGGTGGGGGTCCTACCACTGGGCCCCCCACCGATCACTAGAACAGGGACGTTGTACCCTCTACAGCCCCCCTTAAATGAGTTGAGTAGTCAGTCGGGAATGAGTGCAGCTGGTCCATTCATTTCTATAGGAGAGAAAGAGGAGTGCTATACTCAGCTATGTCTGGAACTCCCATAGAAATGAATGGAGCGGCTGCACACATGTGTAACTGGCTGCTCCGTTCATTGCAGGTGGTACATGGCCTTCATTTTCGTGATTGGTGGAGGTCCCAACAGTAGGACCTCCACCAATCTAATAGTTAACCCCTAGCCAGAGGATAGGGTATAACTTGAAACAACCAGAATACCCCTTTAAACAAGGTCTTAGGCTAGCTATACACATCAGATGTATGTTGGTGGGACTGACCATCCATTTCATGTGTATCAGGACCTTCTAACACCTGATCTCTACGGAGAGGAGGACACTGTTGGATTTCATCATGCCTAGTAAGATAATGCAGTGGCCGGGTTTAGGGTGACCCCCCAACGATATGTTGGTTCCCCCGGACACGGTTGAGGTGTCACCACATGTTGCTGCTCTTCGGAGGGGATGGTAAGGCGTGGTGGACCCCAGTGGGGAATAAGTCCAGAGAGCCAGGGTCTGCAGTAAACCAGGGTGCTTCTTTACTGGAGGTGCAAAACTATATAGGTGAGGCATAGGGCTTACTTCTCAAGTTTCCTCCTTGGAAGAAGGGTTTGGTGCTGAGGAAAGAACTGAGCTGGCTGTCCCTCTCCCTCTCTCTCTCTCTCTCTCTCTCTCTCTCTAGCTGAACTAGAACCTTTTAGTAGGAGGAGTGGAGTGGAGAAACTCAACACAAACAAATACAATGTTACACTTTCCATCTCTCATAGACTTGTATTAGCGCATCAGTGATACTCAATGTCAATGATACAGCGGTTTTTCCAGCCAAAAACAGGTTTTCAAACCTAATAACATAGCTAAACCAGCCATTCAAAAGGTCAGTCTGTCTGGTTTTGGTGGTAAACAAGTCTGACTATTTCCCTCCAAAACATGCTCTTCTTTAAACCCCATGGCAGCTGTGGAAAAGTACCAGCTTCTCATTCAAAGTCCCAAAAGTCTCTCTGTATTCATTTAACCTTTCCACAGAGCCTCACGAATAAAGTGCAAATGAACAGAATATATATATATATATATATATATATATATCTCAACATACGTATAAAATGCAGTTATACGCTATTAAACGGTGCAAGTCAATGCACGTTAACCCTTTAAAGTGAAATAAAGTAAGGAGTTGATGACTTTGCATAGGGGAAATAGGCAAATGTCCAGACTCCAAAGTATCGCTGCTCCAGGGCACTACAATAAGTGATCACTCTATAGAAGTATAGAGTATACAAGCACACCCATGGTCTCTTAGTACATGGTACTATTATAAGGAATGAACTTTCGTGTGTACACACATTTCAGATGATTGTCCCAAATGAGAATCCATCATTTATGCGGACACCAAAATCATTTGGTTAGCCTTACAGATTGTGAAAAATTTTGAAAGCAGTGAATTATCGGCCACGTGCCATTTTAGTGACATTGTTTTCGGCCCCTGTGAATCTTCCACCACATTGATCCTCTATAGAGCAGTTTTGTATATGACCGAGTAAAAGGGACCCAAAACAAGTCTATTTGATACAGAGAGGCAGTCTGCTGTATAGTGAAAAGAATCATAGTCATGTGGTCACCAAGAGAAGACCTCATGTAGTTTGCCAAGTTCCTTGCGGAATACTGTACAAGGAAAGAAAGAAGCAGATTCCGCATAGGTGCGCCATAGTAATTCAACTTATCGATGGTCATTTTTTTATTTCCATGAGCCTTTATCTTAACTGTTTCATGTTACAGGAGATGAGTCTTCAGAAGCAACTATTATAGTCAATATTGATGACGATGAGGAGGAGGAGGAGGATGAAGATGATGATGATGAAGTGGAGGAGGAGGATGAGGATGTCGACGGAGAAGAGGAGGCGGACCGTTATAAAAAGGAACAAGTGACACCTAAAGGAGGTCAAAACTCTGCAGGTTTGTAGGTGCTTGTAATTGTAAAGGAAATAACATGTCAGGTGTCTGCGCAGGCGACAGTTACACATTACGGATTTTCGTGAAATGTCACATTCGCTTTCTTTGTAAACAGAAGCTAAGCGGATCATAAAGTGACTGTCACAGACTGTCATACAATATCCCCCGTCTGCTGTTCAACCATTGGGGCAATTACATTCATAAATGTGCCTATAACGTTAAAGGGGATCCATTACCGCGTCCCTGTAAACTACAGTAATGGATGAGCAGTCTACAGAACGGTGACTTCAGATCAGTAGATATTGTGAACGGTTTTTCCTGTTTCATGATATTGATATCCCATCCTCAGGATAGGTCATCCGTCTGACATCTGTGCAGGTCCGACTTCTGGCACCCCACATATCAGCTGTATCCTCATTACCTGCACGCCATCTAGTGGTGTGGTGTAGTTACAGCTACCTCTACCATTCAAGTGAATAGGGAGATCCGCTGTAATTATATTAAGCACTAAAAAAGAAGCTTGAGCACTGCTGCCCTTTGAAACGGCTGTTTAGCAGCAGGGGTACTGGGCGTTGGACCCCCATTAATCGATCAATATCTTTATACTAGAAAATACACAGCTCCATGCCTCCAAACGGCCCTGCGATGCATAGAGAGGACTCCTGAGAGGGGACTCCAGAAGGGGTCCTGTATATGGTCTCACAGCAGGTTTGTTCGGCTCTCCAGCTGTTGTAAAAACTACAACTCCCACCATGCCCTGCTGTAGGCTGGTAGCTGTGGGCATGCTGGGAGTTGTAGTTAGAGAGCCTCAGGTTGGCCATCCCTGGTATAGAGGTAAGAATTACTGGTCTGAACTGTCGCCGTTCTAATAAACTACTTCATTCATTACAGACGTTTAAAAGGCTTGTCTGAGGTGACCGGTTCCCTTCAAATAACTTTTCAGATCCTTTATTAATATCTTAGCGTACACTGACACGCAGAAGGTTTATTGCAGAATTTTCATCGACTTTCCTCACACGTAAAGTTTGGATACACCTTCTCATTCAAAGAGTTTTCTGTATTTTCATGACTATGAAAATTGTGGATTCACACTGAAGGCATCAAAACTATGAATTAACACATGTGGAATTATATACTTAACAACTGAAAATATGTCTTATATTCTAGGTTCTTCAAAGTAGCCACCTTTTGCTTTGATCACTGCTTTGCACACTCTTGGCATTCTCTTGATGAGCTTCAAGAGGTAGTCACCTGAAATGGTTTTCACTTCACAGGTGTGCCCTGTCAGGTTTAATAAGTGGGATTTCTTGCCTTATAAATGGGGTTGGGACCATGAGTTGTGTTGGGCAGAAGTCAGGTGGATACACAGCTGATAGTCCTACTGAATAGACTGTTAGAATTTGTATTATGGCAAGAAAAAAGCAGCTAAGTAAAGAAAAACGAGTGGCCATCATTACTTTAAGAAATGAAGGTCAGTCAGTCCGAAAAATTGGGAAAACTTTGAAAGTGTCCCCAAGTGCAGTCGCAAAAACCATCAAGCGCTACAAAGAAACTGGCTGACATGAGGACCGCCCCAGGAAAGGAAGACCAAGAGTCACCTCTGCTGCAGAGGGTAAGTTCATCCGCGTCACCAGCCTCAGAAATGGCAGGTTAACAGCAGCTCAGATTAGAGACCAGGTCAGTGCCACACAGAGTTCTAGCAGCAGACACATCTCTACAACAACTGTTAAGAGGAGACTGTGTGCAGCAGGCCTTCATGGTGGAAACCACTGCTAAGGACAGGCAACAAGCAGAAGAGACTTGTTTGGGCTAAAGAACACAAGGAATGGACATTAGACCAGTGGAAATCTGTGCTTTGGTCTGATGAGTCCAAATTTGAGATCTTTGGTTCCAACTTGGATGGACTCTACATGCCTGGTTCTCACCGTGAAGCATGGAGGAGGAGGTGTGATGGTGTGGGGGTTCTTTGCTGGTGACACTGTTGGGGATTTATACTGAACAGCATGGCTACCACAACATCTTGCAGCGGCATGCTATTCCATCCGGTTTGCGTTTAGTTGGACCATCATTTATTTATCAACAGGACAATGACCCCAAACACACCTCCAGGCTGTGTAAGGGCTATTTGACCAAGAAGGAGAGTGATGGGGTGCTTCGCCAGATGACCTGGCCTCCACAGTCACCAGACCTGAACCCAATCGAGATGGTTTGGGGTAAGCTGGACCGGAGAGTGAAGGCAAAAGGGCCAACAAGTGCTAAGCATCTCTGGGAACTCCTTCAAGACTGTTGGAATACCATTTCAGGTGACTACCTCTTGAAGCTCATCAAGAGAATACCAAGAGTGTGCAAAACAGTAATCAAAGCAAAAGGTGGCTACTTTGAAGAACCTAGAATATAAGACATATTTTCAGTTGTTAAGTATATAATTCCACATGTGTTAATTCACAGTTTTGATGCCTTCAGTGTGAATCTACAATTTTCAGTTGTCATGAAAATTCAGAAAACTCTTTGAATGAGAAGGTGTGTCCAAACTTTTGGTCTGTACAGTATGTGTGCCACTTGCAGAAATCGCTGCAGACTGGTCTCTGCTAACACCATGATTATAACTGCGGATACTTACATATATTTCTCTTTTGCAGACTGGTTAGTACAAGATGTTATCACCCCAGTACCGACCAAAAGTACCCAAAGTCAGAACGGACCAGTCAATGTCTGGTGTGTGAAGACCGTAAAAGTTAGCAACCAAAACCAGCCTAAGGGAGAAAACCTGGGCAAATCTGACAAGAAACCAGGGGTTAACGTTCTCGAAAACCAGGCTCCTCACAACAGGCAGGCTTCTATTGGCTCGAAGTTCGGGGCACCTCTCTCTGACGCGATAACCATAGACGACGATATGGAAGAGAAGATCCAGGTGTGTCACGAGTGTTCGATGTGCTTTACCTCACTGTCCGATCTGGAGGCGCATATGAAAGGTCACCAGGACGGAAGTTCCTGGATTTGCTCTGACTGCGGGAAGTCTTTTTTCACCAAGTCAAGTCTCGACCGGCACCATTTAACTCACCTGAAACACAAACCGCTAAAGTGTCCAGAATGTGGCAAGGCTTTCGCCAAGCATGCAAATTTCGAAATGCACCTGCGGCTCCATGCCGGGGAAGTGCTTTTTCCATGCACCGAATGCGAAAAATTGTTTAATTCAAAGGCCTCTTGCGACAGACACATACGAGCGCATAAGATGGAACGGCCCCACGTCTGCCCCCAGTGTGGGAAAGGCTTTCTTTATAATGGCTGCCTCATTAGGCACATCAGGGTTCACACCGGGGAGCGGCCATTCCCTTGTCCCGAATGTGGCAGATGTTTTCGTCAGACTTCGGCTCTCAATCGTCACGTAAAAACCCACACGGGTGAAAAGCCATATGACTGCTCGGAGTGCGGTAAATGTTTTACCCATCAGTCGGATCTCAACCGACACAAGGAGACCCATAGAAGAGAACAGCTTGTACAGTGTATGCCAAGTAATGAAAGCTCTCTACCCACATACATTATTTTATAAAACGTACCGTGGCTGCTGGCGCGATGTAAATTAGTGTTGGAATTTTTATAGTGTACATATGTAGAGATGGAACTCATGTTATTGATTGACTAGCAGTAATGATACCGCCATATCAGATGCCACTTTCCTTATAAAGGGGGAGTAAACTGGTAGCGGCACTGCAAGGCTGGGGGGGTTTCTTCTTTCTTGCTTATGCCTTGCTTAAGCCAACAGGGTCGTTTTCCATGTAGCATTCACATGAAAGTGTGCGGATATTTTTCCCTTAGGACACTCTCCTGGAATTTAAAAGCCGTGGACACCATTCAGTTTAATTTTTATTATTCATTTGCTTCCTAAATGCAAAATTCATTTAACTTTCTATTTCCATCATCAAAAAGTTCTTACCATATTGCTTCAGCAGAATGTAAGTCCTTCACATATTTGCTGGTGGTGCAGAATCCAGGCATAAATCCAGAGTTCTGCTCCTGTTTCTCTTCATCATCCCTTCTTTCAGTTTTAGAAGCGGCAGCAGCAGCAGGGAGGGGGAGGAGGTTGGACACAGCAGAACAGAGGGAGGAGAGGACCCAAGAAGTTCAGATCACACAAGCTGTAGATGGGGGATACGAAAATGCATACAAGGTAGTCTGCAGGAAGTAAATAAGACGTAGAGAGAAAGCAGAGCTTCCACTGGAAATTCTTCAGGGGGAGGAATTTTAATCACAAACACGTCTGCATCTGTAATTGTCAGTACAAGGTAGAGGATATCCCTTGTTCTGTATCCATGTAGGAATAAAACTGTGGATACATGAGAGCTAGAGAAGACAGCAGCATCCTGGACACACAAACCTCTCACACAGGCACATGGGAACAGGTTCTAAACTGAATCAGGGGTGCTGAAAATTGTAGCCTGAAACGTGCAAAGTAACTTTCAACATATGTAAAAATTTATTTTATTTTTTTTCCATGTCAAATGTGTCCATAGCCTTTAACATTCAATAGCCCTGATTGCCCCCCCTCTGAAGTGTTTCTGATATTACACGACCAATTAGCTTTTTATGCAATTCTATAATGTAATTAGTAGACATTGTGCATATTTTATGCCTTTTATTGCTTTTATACTCTCTATAGGATGGATTTATTGCTGGCCTTGAACAAAAAAAAAAAAAAAAAACATCAAGCATTTCACCGCACCTTGTGTAAAGTGTGGGCTCTGGCCGTTGTTTTAGGGTAACATAGTCATCTATACGTTCTAAGCTGTAAACTGCTGTAATACTTGAACTACAAGTTATGTCACAGAGCTGCTAATGTCTGTACGTATGCAAAACTTTTAAGAAATTAGTAAATCCAAATGATACAGAGAAACAGGCTGACTGTCCTTCTAAAAGTCGAAGCAGGTATGGCAAATACAGCCTCTATGGCAGTGGTGGCGAACCTATGGTACCGGTGCCAGAGGCGGCACTCAGAGCCCTATCTGTGGGCACCCGTACCCTGGAAAAAGTCTATGTTGTACCAATATGCCTTAGACTTTTCCTGCCGTTCATTAGCGCAGGGCGCACTATGAACAGCACGGACAGCGTACTGAATGTAGGCAGGCTATTATAGCTAGATGATAAAGTACATGGAAGATATACTATACTGGACTGTAGTATTCAGATTACATTGCCGTGTTGGCACTTGGCAATAAATAAGTGGGTTTTGGGTTGCAGTTTGGGCACTCGGTCTCCAAAAGGTTCACCATCACTGCTCTATGGCATTTTACATCTTGTCCACCAAACCGTGAATTGCTTGGTTTGTTCTGTTTGCAGTGCCTAAAATGGGGCCCCTAGTTGGGTCCTTTCGAAGGGTGTAGAGGGATAAAAGAAACACGACACTCCTAGTGTAATATGTGAAAGATAATGGGCTGCTCACCTACGATATTGTATGACAAGGTGTCCGTGTATGGCAAGGTGTCTGCGTATGGCCTGCCGTGTGTCCTCTCCAAACACCGGAGTGGGTGAAATCGGTACAGAAATGGGATGATCTGGTATTGTGACTGCGCCACCAGTAGGTACTACAAAGATTGTCTGTCTTTATTCGGACTATGCGTTACAGGGGCAGAATGCTCCCTTCATTAGGTCCTGTCAGCAATGAAGACGATCGTTAAAGCCAACTTTCTGCTGATGAGTATTTCTGCAGTCATGATACCGGATCATCCCACTTCTGTACCAACATACTTAATAGGGCAAACTTCAGCGTTAGCTGTATTCCCATCCCATCCAGAAATGGCCAAACAGTCTGTGCTATGCTGTTTCTGTAACTCCCTATGAACTGAATGGTACCTATAGAAAAAGCATAGCACACAATGGCCACTTCTGACTGACTGTCTCATCCAACTGTTGAGTGAACTGTTGGAGTGAATGACTGAAAGGGGGATATCCCATAACCTCTTGCAGTTTACCGATTCTACGAGTCAAGGAAAGCAGAGTACACAAAATCCAGTGAAAATTATGTAATTTTTCTTGTAATACTCGAATAAGGCTGCATGCCCTAGTATTGAGGAGATATGATATCTGTACACTGAGAAAAGTGAAGTGTGTCAATATCCAGCAAGTGTAGAAGTAATCCAAAGTCATTTACTGATCTTGAATAAGAAATCCAAGACGTTTTGACTTGTGTAGGTGCCTTTATCAGGCATGAGCAGGTCGAAACGTTGCATATCTGTTATTCTGTATCAGTAAAGTTGTTTTTTTTTTTTTTGGATTATTTTTATACCTGTCTCCCTCGTGGTTATGCATAGTTTGCTCTCCGAGAGGCATTCCTGTACGTCGTGACTGCATCCTTACTTTGCCCAGAAGGGCTATGGTCCTACTGAGATTTGCTTCTGGCTCTCTACGGTTTAGGCCTTGTTCACATTTCAGTTTTTTGATCAGTTATTTCCATCAGTTATTGTGAGCCAAAACCAGGTGCGAGTCAAAAACACAGAACAGGTGCAGATCTTTTTCATTATACCTTATGTCTGTGGAGCCTCCACTCCTGGTTTTGGCTAACAATAACTGATGGAAATAACTGATTGAATAACCGATGTGTGAACAAGCCCTAACTTGTAAATGGCTGAAGAGACCAAAAATCTCCTTGATCCAGAACTGGAGTCGACATATGTTTTAATGCAGTGCACAGGGTGATTAGAGGTGTTCAGATTCATTAGTAGAAATAAGTAGAAATAATTAGTAGAAATAAAATCGAATCAACCAGTCGGATACATACTGCTGGAATGGTAAAGGGGGTGATAATGTGAAGAGTTCCCCCCTACCGTCACTTGGAGCTGTACAGGCTGGATCTTTTTTCAACCTTACCAACTACGAGGCAGTGATAGTAAGCGGCTGTTCTCTTCATGCCGTCTCTTGCAGCTTCCACCCCTCCTTTACACTTTCCTTGCTGCTCCTCAATTTTAAACAAGTGCGGTGCCCCAGATATTGTCCCTAGTATATTGAGCCTGGAGCTTACAATACCTTTAGGGTTCTTTCACACGAGCGGATGCCGTCCAAGGAATCCGCTGCGTGTAAGAGAGCCAAGCCCCGTTCCAGACAGCAGAGACATGGAGCATTAAAGGGGTTCTCCGGGAATTAAGAAAATGAAAATATGCAAATATTACTTTATTATAAATATATTCCCAAATACCTTTCATTAGTTATAATGGCTCGTTTTGTCTGGGGAGCAATCATTAGGAGAAACAAAATGGCCGCTGTACACACACAACCTGTCCTAATCACACAGGAAGACAAGTTATTTCACACACACACTGAGGTAAAGATCTGCCTCATCCTCCTCTCTGCTCATCAGGGATTATGGTCCTGAATACAGCTGATAAGATCTTCAGCTGAATCTCCGTAGGAATGGAGTTCATGAGGAGACATGAAGTACAGAGAGGACAGACAGGACAGACTGTGGTAATGGAGACTGCATACAAGTGCTGCTGCTCATTACCACATTCTCCTCTCTACATGTCTGCTCATGAACTGCATTCTTACAGAGATTCAGCTGAAGATCTTATCTGTATTCAGGATCATAATCCCTGATGAGCAGAGAGGAGGATGAGGCAGCTCTTTACCTCAGTGTTGTGAACTAACTTGTCCTCCTGTGTGATTAGGACAGGTTCTGTGTGTACTAATAGGACGGCGGCCATTTTATTTCTCCTAATGATCGCTGCCAAGACAAAACGATCCATTATAACTAATGAAAGGTATTTGGAAATATATTTATAATGAAGTAATATTTAAGTATTTTCATTTTCTTAATTCCCGGAGAACCCCTTTAACCTGATGGATTATGCTTTGTGCCTCTCTGTGATCTTTTTACTACATAATCACAGTGAGATAAAGTTGTCACCGTGATTTTGTAGTAAAAAGATCACAGAGAGGCACAGAGCATTATGCGTCATGTTAAAGGGGTTGTCTCATCTTGCCTAATGGGGGCATATCGCTAGGATATGCCCCCATTGTCTTGTAGGTGCGGGTCCCACCGCTGGGACCCGCACCTATATCGAGAACGGGGCCCCGAAAGCGAACGGGGGCGCACTGCGCATGCACGGCCGCCTCCATTCATTTTCAATGTGGCCGGCGAAGATAGCCGAGCGCTGGCTCGGCTATTTCCGTCGGCTCCATAGAAATGAATAGGAGCGGTGGCCGCGCAAGTGCGGTGCGCTCCCATTCATTTCTATGGGGAGCCGGCTTGGTGGTGGCCGGACCGGAGTCCTCCAGCCACCCACCTTGCGGGGCCCCGTTCTCGATATAGGTGCGGGTCCCAACGGTGGGACCCGCACCTATAAGACAATGGGGGCATATCCTAGCGATATGCCCCCATTAGGCAAGATGAGACAACCCCTTTAAAGCTCCATGTCTCTGCTGTCCTGCATGGGGCTTGGCTCTCTTACACGCAGCGGATTCCTTGGACGGCATCCGCTCGTGTGAAAGAGCCCTTACAATTCACAGTATCGGAGATAAACGCCTGATCGGTAGGGTCCAACACCTATGACCTGCACCCATCACAAGAACACGGATCTCATTCTCCTGAATATATGGAGTGTCAAATGTGTTTTCCATATAGAAGTGTTGGAGACTAAACCACTTTTATTACCATTGAGATCACATAGATCTAATTTATGTAGAGTAAATTTGTATCCTCCTTTATCAGGATACAAATTTACTTCTGAAAAAAATTAGGCTACTTTCACATCTGCGCCGTGTATTCCGGCCAAGAACAACCTGCTGGAATTCTCCAGATCCACGTTCCGGCAAAAATGCAGAGAATCAGCCGGACCCAAACTGCTGTGTCCCGGCGTTCTCTGTGTTACAGATGTGAACGTAGCTTTAGGCTACAGACACACGGTCAGGTTTCTGGACGCAATTTTGGAAGCCAAAACCAAGAGTGAATTAAAAAAAGAGAAGTCGTATCTGTACTTTATACTTTCCCTCCAGAATCGTAAGCAGAAACCTGAGCGCGTGGACGTGCCCTTACAGGGGAAGCTTTTGTCTGTATCTGGAGCTTGGGTCATAACAGAAAAAATATATTTTTTTGCTTTTTTTTTTTTTGTACTGTATAGCAATGAATATATATTAGCTTGGATCTATGCAGGGAGAGGAGGTGCAAAAAGTTTTACGTGCAAAGCGTTAAGGCAGGAGAATCTGAACAGTTACCATACAATGCTTCTTCGTATTATTGAAAATAAAAATCTGCTGTTAAAACATTAACGTGGAAATATCTCCTACTGGCGTAGCACATTTACAGTTTGTCAGAAGCAAATACTTGTTATCGTAGGCACCGCTCACACAGTGTTTCACGTTATGATGAAACCTCTAGGATTGGACTGACCCTCTCATAGGCCTTTAAAGACAATTGGGGCATAGCACTAGGATATGCCCCCATTGTCTGATAGATGTGGGTCCCGCACCTATATTGAGAACGGAGCGGGGAGCGCTATGCCCGGAGGACCTTGGGGTCCGACCACCACCAGGCGCATCCTCCCCGCTGCTCCCATAGAAATTAATCGGAACGCACAGCCAGCGCTCGGCTATTTTCGGCGGCCCCATAGAAATGAATGGAGGGCGACTGCGCATGCGCCCTCCTTCACTTTTGGGGCTCCATTCTCGATATAGCTGCGGATCCCTGCGGTGGAACCCGCACCTATAAGACAATGGGGGGCATATCCTAGCGATATGCCCCCATTGTCTGAGATGGTAATACCCCTTTAATGGTGTTGTCTGGGCTCTAGATATTGATGGATGACTTATCTGTGTCTACAGCTCGCTTCTTCCACTGTATTATTTCCAACACCAGGCGTGCTGAGGGCCTCTGACTGTTGGGGGTGCAGGACCCCTATGATATCATATTTATGATCTACCTATGCAAGTTTCACAATATGATTCTCCGTCAGGTGACATTTTACAACAATCGACTTATAGCCGACCACGACACAGATGTTTCCTCATGCTCAAAAGATCCATGTGATGGCAAAAGGAGCCCAAATTACACCAGTCTAAAAGGAGGACAAGTAGTGCAGACTGTTCGGAAATTTTAAAACAAAAGCTTTATTCTCCGTATGCACAAAAATCCATTAAAATTCAGTACATTGTATTAAGAGACTGTTCGATTAGCCCTATTCAGGGTTTCACCCGCTCTCACTCACTTCCACCTACGTTGCAGTCCACTGATCCATCCCTGGTAACAGACTCAGAAGATGGCTAAGAGGACATGGGGGCGTGTCAGAGCTAGCTGAGATCCTGAGCCCGATAAAAGAACTGCTTCTACACTACACTGAGCCTCCAGTGTGTCTTAGTGTGATTTATCCCTCCTTTATCTGTTCTGTGAGCTCTGGAGCTGAAAACAAACATGGCGGGAAGTAAAGAAAATTGTCACTGCTTCTGAGTGAGATGCCTCTAGCTGTGCAGCTGAAACAAGGAATAATATGGTTGGGGAAAAAAAAATTACGGAAGCCCAAACATAACTGTTCATTCACAGTTATGATTGTACAAAGAAGCACAGTTATCATGCAGACTTTTTGTGAAGAATCAGGTGAGCTTTAAGCATAATGTTCATCCTGCTGGAATGCTCTTTTACCGTTCGGAACTGATACAAGGATGTTGGAGGTGAAGAAAATTAAATAAATGACAGGGATGTTAAATACATATGCTAAGTACTCTTATAGTAGGGTACTGAACATTGATTTTGAGATATGCCATCTGAAATTCATCACAATCGCAGTCCAGTTTTGGCATTCCCGTTACAGGCACATTTTAAGCGGTGGACAAGGGACATGGGCACTCTGCATAGCAAACTGTGATACACTGTGTTTTCTCACAACTCTCATAATTTATGTCTTTGATTTATACTACAGAAGCTTTTCTTTCAGCTTGGTCCAGATGGGCTAACCTTTGAAACCCACCCCCATCCATGAACCTTGGGCATCCATAAAGCTGTCTCGGTGGTTGTCCTTCCTGCCACCTCTTTCAGTAGCTAATAACCATTGTACATTAGGAACACCATAGATCAAGAACGCCACAAATTATGTTGTACAACCATCGTTTAGGCCTTAAAAGGGTTTTTTTTGTAATGATTTAAAACGGCCGCAAGCAACCTGACATAGAGAATTAGCAGGTCTGGTGGCCTCCACCTGCAGAGCTGCCTAGAGTGGGTGAGCTGCGGGGTCTCACTACACACTGTGCTCTAGCACTGCAGCCCTCCAGCTGTTGCAAAACTACAACTCCCAGCATGCCCGGCAGCATACAGCAGGGCATGATGGGATTTGTAGTTTTACAACAGCTGGAGGGCTGCAGGTTGAGCATCCCCGCTCTAGCACGTGCATATAATAGACATTGGTGAGCATTTCTGTCAGGCTGCTCAGCCATGGGGCCACATGGTAGGCACGATCGCATCATTACCATGTATTGTGGAGCAGTGTACTGAGGCCCCTTGCCATCTCTGCAGCTGATGGCAACCTGTCCTGCTCACATTCTAGAACAGGTTGCTTGCAACCATTTTAAATTATTCCCAGAGAACCTCTTTAATGTGGATGTCCACCATTTACCTATTTTTTAGGTCTAACGTTCCTCCATTTTTCAAAAACAGAGTCTGAAATCCATTGAAATAAATAGTTAAAAGTTTTTTTTGGGTTATAGATATTGATGAGCAAATTCAGACTGGTGGGGGTCCAACGAAGGCGCCTCCACCGAGCTGCTGTTCACAACAACCATGAGCAGCGGAACTAACAGAGAATGGAACTGGTGGAAGAAAAAACACTTGACTTGGTCTTATACAAAAATCATGTGAACAGGTGATGTCACCGTGTACTGCTGGTGCTCCATTTGTGTCAGAAAAGGCTTTACTGGCCAGTGTGAAGAACAAGACATGAAGATATTAACCATATAAATACAAACAACCCATCTACTTAACTAAACGACGACAAATAAAGTTTTTTTGATTTTTTTTTTTTTTTTTACATTTTCTGTAATTCATGGCACACTGATAATGATCAAGACCTAGAAACAGGTCGCTGAATACTGATTGTACACCGGACAAATGTCAAACACCTATTAAGGGCCCTTGCACACGACCGCATGCGCTCCGAGACATACGGTCCGTCAGCAGGCCATATGTCCCGGAGCGGCATAGACCGGGGGCACAGGAGCGATCAGCATCATAGATTACTATGGCGCTGTGCACGTCGGGCCGCCCGCGGGACTATTGTCCAGCACTCATAAGATCACATGAGTAATCTATGATGCTGTGCGCTCCCGTGCCCCAGATCTATGCCGCTCTGGGATATACGGCCTGCTCATGGACCGTATGTCTCGGAGCGCATATGGTCGTGTGAAAGGGCCCTAAAGGGGTGGTCGAAAATTTTTTAAGGAGAGCAGAAGGGATTATAAACCCAAAAATAAAGCTTTACTCACCGATTACAAGTACCCCGTTACAGCCCTGCCTATTCGGTCCCCAAAGCTTTCGGCCTCCAGATCAGAAGGGAGGATCGAACGTCCAATAGTCAAGTGACAACTCTGTCAATCACTGGCCTCAGCGGTCATGAACGGTACGTGACCGAGTCCAGTGATTGGCTGTGTGGTCAACAGCCAGGCTTATACTGAATGTTACAGCGCATCAAACATGGGGCAGCTACTAAACTATGAAAGGTCCACATCACCTCTTTACTGACACCAACAAAAAGTTGTAGTTTTCTCCTTGTCCATAATTTAGATATTATTTACATAGAATTTTTCTTTCCACCAGGCTTGCATCTTTTAGGATCGCCTATAGACCCATGCTAACTGTGCGTGTCGATAAATCTGGCCCTGGGAAGGTGCCAGTTGGGGGCTGGTGCAGGTAGGCAGCACAGTAACAAAGCTAGCGGGGTTCAGTCACCATTCTGCAGGAGTTTACAGTAAGTTCCCTTCTTCTCTACAAGCTCATTGTGGCTTCCACACTCTACTACTCGACCCCCATCCAGAACGAGAATCTGATCTGCTGTACGCACAGTACGAAGCCTATGAGCGATGATCAGAAGAGTGAGACCTGGGACCCCCTGAAGAGACTGCTGGATCTGTGGAGGAGAGGAAATCGTCAACACGCAAAAGCCAAACAATATCACATCAATTTCCAGTAATGATGACAGTACTGCACCTCATGCTCCGTTTCAACATCCAGGCAACTTGAAGCTTCATCCAGAATAAGTAACTTGGGTTTACGTGCAAGAGCTCGGGCAAGGGCAATGCGTTGTTTCTGTCCAGCCCCCAACTGGGCCCCGCTATCTCCAACATCTGTGAAAACAAACATGGGACATTTCTGTATCGGACAATATACAAATAATAATCTGTATGAGGTTATACTCTTCCTTAAAGAGTGTAAAGCACAGGTGACACCAGTGGCGTACATAGAGAAGGAAGGGCCCCATAGCAAGGATCACACCAGGCCCCCCCCACACAGGACAGAAGGGTTTCTGCCTAAACCCTTTTCAATGACCCTCGGGCCATTTGTTCCTTTAGAGGGTAGAGTCCTGACCAAGTTTTCACCTCCAGTAGAAGAGGAGATGATCCCAACTAAGACTGGGCCCCCTCTTGCCCTGGGCCCCATAGCAGTCGCATGGTCTGCCGATATGGTAGTTACGCCTCTGCGTGACATGTTTTATATTGTTAGTCACAAAATAGTTAATTTCTGAGGGATATGACCCGTAAAAATGTTCGCCTGTAATACTTTTTGTAGGATGGGGAAACAGCTGTCTAGGAGAAGATGGCTTAGTTTATCCACTCTTTAAGGATGGGCAGGTGGACATTTGTTTATATCCACCGAACACCCCTATCCCATACAGTGAAGTGAATTAAGAGACAATGAACAATTTAACAGGCATGGTGCCCCTACCCTCATTAATTTACTGACACAGGCAAGGAGTTTTCCTAATAAGTTTCGGGTAGGGCTAGAAAACTCAGTTAATCAGGGAAATTTCCTGGTGGGCCGATGCCCAGGGAGTCGTCTAGGCCCTCCTCACCGCCGGCCAGTGTAAGTTTTTGGGGATGTATTTTGTGCTGCTGGCAGTATTTGATGATAGACTGTGGTATTTGGCTCTGTTGGGGCGGTATAATGTGCCCCAATATGGTATTGCTGGTTCTGCCTTCCATCAATTTGGACCCGACTACAAAACAGGGCCACTTTACGTTCTTAGTCCACCCCTGCCGCTAATAAAACAGTAAAGCCAAAGATAACATTTTGAGGGCAGCCAAGACTGAGTGTGTTCCACTCTCCTCCACCCTCCTGTAAGTCTTAGGTCTCCTGTTATTCTCTGCCTTTGATTTTATAATTGTTTTATTGTGTTTGTATGTCATTTTATTTTACCTCTTTTTGAATTTTTAAGCACTGTACCTTTTTGAATTAAAGCTTAAAACTTTAACATGTTTAGTTCCTGTATGATCTAAGAATCCATAGCCTTTCAAAGAGTGTTTTGCTGTTTGATGCTTGAGAGCAGTATGTGTTTGTGTGTGTGGTATTGCCGAGCGGTGTCTCATTGGCCCTAATGATGGGTGGTGGTATGTGTCTGGGTTGTGATTTATGATCAATTTGCATTTGGAGGATGAGTGTGAGATTGGGTGAGTGGAAATAGATTACCAATTGCACAGGATGGTGCGTATGTGACAGAATAATTCCAGTCTGATGAGAAACGTAGGGGCGGCTTTGTTACCTCAAGTCTTGCTAAAATATATTCTACTTACTGCAGAATGGATGTGAAAAGTGGCAGTTACTTCTGTGGGGGATGATAAAAATCATATAAAGCTATACAAATGACATTATTCAGCAGGGGGCAACACTGAGCACAAGAAGAAGTTCAAGTGAAAATGAAATGTTCACGTAAGGCCTCATGCACACAGCTGTAGTTTCGGTCCACGTACATACAATCCAACTTTTGAAGACCCATTTCAACGGGGCTGCAAAAGATGCAGACAGCATGTCCGCTCCCTCAGTGCCGCAAAAAAATACATGTCCTATTCTTTACTGCTTTGCAGACAAGAGTAGGTATTTCTATCAGAGGGCAGGGCGTACACGACCGGTATCCGTGTTATGCGGACCACAAAAACGGACACAGCATCTGCATGAGGCCTTAGTGATTCTTTCTGGTGATGATGATCAATGTGAAGCATTAAAAGGATTGTCCGACCAATAAACACAGTGACCAGCAAGTGGTGATAACATTCTGACATTAAAAAAGTATCGACCCGACAACCCCAGCATCATGGTTTGGGCCTGCTTTTCATCAGCAGGGACAGGGAAGATGGTTAAAACTGATGGGAAGATGGATGGAGCCAAATACAGGACCATTCTGGATGAAAAGACCTGAGACTAGGACGGAGATTTATCTTCCGACAATGATCCCAAACATAAAGCAAAATCTACAATGGAATGGTTCAAAAATAAAGGTCTCCAGGTCTTAGAACGGCCGAGTCACAGTCCAGACCTGAATCCAATTGAGAATATGTGGAAAGAGCTGAAAACTGCTGTTCACAAACGTCTCCATCCAACCTCAAAGTGGAAGAATGGGCAAGAATTTCATCTCTAGATGTGAAAACTAATAGAGACATCCCCCAAGAGACCGCAGCTGTAATCGCAGCAAAAGTATTAATGCAAGGGGGCCGAATAATTTTGCACGCCCCACTTTTCAGTTTTATTATTACAAGAAAGTTTAAATGATCCAATAAATTTTGTTCCACTTCACAATTGTGACCACTTGTTGTTGATTCTTCACCAAAAATGTAAAATGTTATATCTTTTTGTTTGAAGCCTGAAATGTGGCAAAAGGTTGAAAAGTTCCAGGGGAGCGAATACTTTCGCAAGGCACTGTATACATATATATATATACCCCTCCCCAATGGGCTGTCCTCCACATCTTTGGAGGCCCAGCCACAACCATTCCTATGGAGCCCAGCACCGCCCTCCTTACAGCCCCAACGTCGCTGAGAAGAACCTCATCCTGCTCATGCACACTGGCGCCGCACATAAGTGGAGCATGCAGACAGCTGGCGCAGGCGCATTCCCTTCCCTGAGGCTGCTGCCCGCACTGGGATGGAAGTCCGAGCAGGTGCTTACGTGCGGCATCCATGCACATGTGCGGGATTGTGGTGCTTCTTCTCAGTGACGTTGGGCTTTTTTCAGAGGTCATTTGCAGAATCCCTTTAAACTAAAAATAAGATAAAACTTAAATAAAACACATAACTAATATAGTGGTGGAGTCACTGACCAGTCCTCCGGTCTCCCGTTTTCTATCAGCTTATACAATGTAATGCCTGCATCGCTTACCGGTATCATAGGCCTTGTCCAAGTCACTGATGAAGTTCTCAGCCTTTGCTTGCCTCGCCGCTGCCGTCACTTGCTGCTCACTCTTATTGCTGAGTCCATAACTGATGTTTTCTCTTATTGTTCCGGCAAACAAGACCGGATCTTGGGCAACCAGCGCCACCTAAACGGAACATGAACGTAGCCTTTTTTTAAGGATAACTTCTACTCTCTGCATTTACAGTTTTGGGATTAATAAAGGATAGGCCACTGATATTTGACTGGTGGTGGTCCGACACCATGCGGTCAGCTCAGTGAAGGGAAAGTAAATGCGACTGAAATCCCAGGCAAGCTGCCCAATGAACACACTGGAGGAGATGCGACTGTGGCCTGTTTGTTAGGCCCCATTCACACGACCGTATGTAATCCGTGATCCGTATAAAAACGGAACAGAAGACACACGGAAAGTCTTCCGTAGTGTTCCGTATTTTTGCGGACCCATTGACTTTAATGGGGCTACAGATGTGATTTTGCGGCCAAGTACAGGACATGTTTCATTTTTTTTGCAGGAAAACTTCCATAATATACTTCCGATTTTTTTTCTCCTACGGAAAAATGAATGTGTCTGTATGGTTCCGTATCTTATCCGCAAAAATGCATATACGGTTGTGTGAATGGGGCCTTAAAGTGTCAAGGTGCTTTAAAAAACCCTTTTAATATGTCAAAGCGAAATATCAAAGGTTTTGATCGGTGGGGTCTGAGTGCTGTGACCTCCGCTGATGGCTACAACGAGGGGAGAGAAGTGCTCACACAGAGCGTCGTCTCCTCACTACAAGAGACAGACTCGAGACAGACCCACAGACTTTCCATCGAGTCAGTCTAAAGCTTTTCTCTTCTCATTCTAGCAATCAGTGGCTGTCTCAGCACTCACACCCCCCCAAGATCAAAACCTTTGATATGTTTCTATGTAGACTAGGGACACTTTACACCGAAGAAGAGTTAGAGTTTTGAAGATATCCGAGGGCCTGGACCCTACAAATAAAATATGAATGGTCTATTTTAACCCCATATGCCTTTTTACGGCAGCCACTAAGGGGCCTTAGGCTGGTCTAAGCGTTGCACGCTCAGTAGAACTTGTATTTTACACATTTATATTCCTGCTTAAAGGGGTTATCCCACCAATAATGTAAAAAATGAAAACCAGACATCATATAGTACAAGACAACCTCATTTTAACAAAGCTAGAACCAGCCCTGTACCTCACGTGGATCTAGAGATCTCCTCATTCATTGCTCTGCTAGATTTATATTTATATATAAAGCTGACAGCTCAGGGGGAGTGTCTTTTCTGCTGCAGCTCAGGGGGCGTGTCTCAGCTCTCCCTATCACAGCTCAGGAGGCGTGTCTCAGCTCTCCCTATCACAGCTCAGGAGGCGTGTCTCAGCTCTCCCTATCACAGCTCAGGAGGTGTGTCTCAGCTCTCCCTATCACACCTCCGGGGGCGTGTCTCAGCTCTTCCTATCACAGCTCAGGGGCGTGTCTCAGCTCTCCCTATCACAGCTCAGGGGGCGTGTCTCAGCTCTCCTATCACAGCTCAGGGGGCGTGTCTCAGCTCTCCCTATCACAGCTCAGGGGCATGTCTCAGCTCTGCCTATCACACCTCCGGGGGCGTGTCTCAGCTCTCCCTATCACAGCTCAGGGGGCGTGTCTCAGCTCTCCCTATCACAGCTCAGAAGGCAGTTAAAAGTTGAAACTGAGCATGTGCGGCCTGCTCAGTGAATAGGTCAAAGAAATAAGAAATTAAGTGTTCCTATACAGATACATATTGAATAACTCAGTAGCTATACAAAATTTTTCATTACACGCAATTACAAAAGTATTCAGATCCAGGTGCTGGTTTGAAAACTGTAGAATATTTTTCATGGGACAACCCCTTTAAGCCTCATTCACACGTCCGTGTCTGTGCTCAAATCCGTGAGCAGGTGGTCAGTGAGGCATCTGTGAAGCTGTCTGTGAAGGATCCGTGTTGTGTCCGTGGATCCATTTTTTGCTGTCCGTGTTGCATCCGTGTTTCACTGACACTGAACAGCTGAAAAATAATTTTCAAAGCATCTCTTCTTAATGATCCGTGGTTTTCACGGACCCATTGACTATAATGGGCATGAGGGATCCGGGAAGACGGATCAAGATAGGAAATGCATCCGTGCTAAAAAAACCGAACCACGGACCGCGATGAAACACTGATGTCTGAACAGTCACATTCAAATGAATGGGGACGTGTGCTGTCCATGGAGAACATGTACAGGACACGTCTGTGAAACACTGACTTGTGAATGAGGCTTTATGCTGGGCTTTGAAATCTAGGAGGTGGTCCTATCAGTGATTGACAGCTATCTCTATATAAACAGTCATAGTGAAGGCTGTCAATCACTGATAGGACCGCCTCCTGGACTCCAAAGCTCAAAATGAACAGAGATATAAATGAGTAAATTACAAGTTATATTGAATGTTTTCAAATAAAACTATACATCAACCTGCTCAGCTCCTTCTGCTCTGTAACACTCTGCCCTCATCTCAGACACCACGTTTATCACAGGTTCCCTTTAACAGAGCTCCCACAATGCACTGCTCTATGATTACTGGAAACCAGTGGAATTCTGAAGTTAGCACTAAGCATTACATTTTTTTAATGTAAAAATAAACACAAAAATGATACAAATTCTAAATCACCCCCTTTCCCAATTTTACATATAAAAGAAATAAACAACAACAAAAAAAATAACAGGTATTGCTGCAACTGAAAAAGCCCAAACTACTAAAATATTATAATATTTTTCCTATGTGTAAGGCCCCATTCACACGACCGTGTGAATGGGGCCGCATCTATTCCGCAAAATTGCGGAATAGATGTGGCCCCATTCACCTCTATGGGGCCGGGAGCCGCCGCACGGAGCTAGCTCTGTGCCGCGGCTCCTTTGAAGCATGTCCTATACTTGTCCGTGCGCACGGACAAGGATAGGCATTTTGAATGGGGCCGCCGGGCGGCCCCTAACTCTGTAACGGACAAAAATATAAATGTGCAATTCACCTTTTTTGCGGTGAAATTCATGTGTAGGTCCCGATAGGTTTACTTTTATGTTTCTCCTACCTTACTGTGCAGATACTGATGGTCATAATCGGCCAGTGGTCTTCCATCAAGAAGGATTTCTCCACTCTGTGGCTCATAGAATCTCTCCAGAAGCGACACGCAGGTTGTCTTGCCACCTCCCGAAGGCCCGACAAGAGCCGCGACACTTCCAGGACGAAGGTGGAATGAAACGTTCTGAGGGTCATAAAACAATGCAGTAAATGCAAGAAGGGACATGTCGTAGGTTTATAATCGGGGGAGGGGGGGGGGGTCTGAGACCTCTACCGATCTCTACAGCGAAGGCGCAGAAGCATTTAGTGCCCTGTCCTTCCGGCAGCATCTAACTGGTCGAGAGGGCTTATGTGACAGCGTTTTGCAGCTGTGTAGACTACAGTATCAGTGTCAGGACCTTCAGTCAGAGGGGGGCACATTTACTAATGTGATTGCACGTGGACCTTCTAGTAAAATGTACCAAAATTTGATGCAAACAAAAAAAAAAAAACGGATCCGCAAAAAACTTACCGCTTTCCAGGATGTGCAAAAATACGGACGTGTGAATGGAGCCTTAAAATTCTGTCACTAAGGTAGTCAATCCATAGGCGGTGTAAAGTAGACCAAATTCATCATTTAGCATGAACCACTGTGATAAGTTTCATGTTAGCCTAGATCAGCTGTGGTAAACTCCTAAGACGTACACTTGCTTGGCTGTTCTCAGAACTCCATAGAAATGAATGGAGCATGCTGGGAGTTGTAGTTCCACCACAGCTGGTGTACCGGAGGTTATAGCCATCACTGGCCTAGACAGTCTATGATTAGTTAGTCTACAGCATTAGTAAATCCGCCCCCAGGAGGATGGTATTTTTCATGTGGTAGAGGAGCGGGTGTAGACTTCGGACACGAGGTTGCACACACTTACCTGCACAGCGGGGGTATCTGGACGGGAGGGATAGTGAAACGTAACGTTCCTGAACTCAAATTCGCCAACTAACTCTTTCGGACAAAGAGATCCCGATGGGGAGATCTGAGGCTCCCGATCCAGGTACTGAAAAACCTTGGAGGCCACTCCTGCCGAATGAGTTATCTCACTGAGCATGTGAAACAGAGACTGAAAAACAGTACGGAGGAATGTAGGTCAATAAAGAATCATTTACGTTCGTGTGCTTGAGCCCTAACTGTGTGTACAAGGTGGAGTTATTTTACATTGGAGGTGGAGTTTTGAATGTGAATTTAAGCAGCGGAAAACATCCGTCTTCCAGGTTGGCAGGTTGTGTGAATATACCCTTAATGCACATTGCGGTTTTGTCGCCGTTTTAGTTGTAATTAGAATGGAGGTGAGTAACATTGGACACCAGGAGCTGGAAATGTTTCCATTAACCCTTTCACTACCATCAACCCAATCACTACCATTCTGAATTTCTGGTGGAAAAAAAAAAAGTGAGTAGGAGAAACCATAATGCACATTGTCTGCCTAAAGCTCCACAATGCCTTGTCCTGACTGAAAGAATCTGACTGCATATCTCTGAGAAAACGTGGTTTTGGTATATTAGGGAGACCATACGGATTTCCTTTGGGAGGCACTTAGGAGGTCATTTATTAAACTGGCGTAAAGTAGAACTGGTTCAGTTGCCCATAGCAACCACTCAGATTCCTTCTTTCATTTTTTTACAGCTCCTCTGGAAAATGCAAGGTGGAATCTGATTGGTTGCTACGGGCAACTAAGCCAGTTCTACTTTACACCAACTTGATAAATAACCCCTTAATGGTATAATATAATATAATATATAGCGCTTAAGGGACAGCTTGGTCTGTCAAGTCCGCCAGAGCGGTAGACACATAGGAAAAAGATTTATCAAAACTGGTTTAAGGCCTCATTCACACGAATGATAAGGATTGTGTCAGGATCTGTTCAGGAGCTTGATGGTTTTGCAGGCAAGTTCAGTCAGTTTTGTCTCCGATTGCGTTCAGTGTTTCAGTTTTTCTGCCGGGTGCAGTTTTTAAAGCCGTTTTTTAAAAATGGAAGAATCGCAATCTACATCTAGCAACCATCAGTGAGAAACACATTGGGGGACATTTATCATAACTGGTGTAAAGGAAAAGTGGCTTAGTTGCCCATAGCAACCAATCAGATTCCATCTTCCATTTTTGACAGCTCCTTTGGAAAATGAAAGGTGGAATCTGATTGGTTGCTATGGGCAACTAAGCCAGTTCTACTTTACACCAGTTATGATAAATCTCCCTCATTGTATCCGGAGGTTTTTCACTGAACGCGCCATATAGAAGATGCTGTGATTTTTCCTGAATGCAGAAATGAATGGGTCAGGATTCAGTCCAGATGCTATGCGTTTGCTTCACGCATCACGCCCCTGACAGAAAACTCGCCTTTGAAAGAGGCCCAAAGGAAAACTGCCCATAGCAACCAATCAGATTCCACCTTTCATTTCCCAAAACAGCTCTGAAAATGAAAGGTGGAATCTGATTGGTTGCTATGGGCAACCGAGCCAGTTCTACTTTACAGCAGTTTTGATCAATCTCCCCATAGACTGTAAATGAACATGACGTGTAGGACCATTCAGGCACATTTATCAGTAGTGTTGAGGTTTCATCTGACACAACCATCCAGTGATATTTGTCCCTAAATATAGAGCGTATATTTTCTATTGGCCATTAGATCAGAGTGATTTTTTTGTCTCGTACCCTTAGATGGTCGTTAGACTCCATCTGGTAGATGAGAATGACACCATTGCTCCGGCGCTGATCTCCCCTTTATGGATTAACGTGTGTCCAAGGCATAACATGGAAACCTGCGCTCCGAGATTGATGACCTACAGGAAAGAAAGACGGAATATACTACATTTCTATCCCTACAGACAACGAGTACGGTCTTGTGTAGCGGCAAAACCACACGGAGGTCATCAGCTGACAAAGTCTTTTTGGAAACCATGTGGAACAGTTTTTTGCCATATCATGTGGCAGACGCCACATGGGACCGTATCTTTATAATCCACTTTTTATGAGAACGCAAACAACAGTATAGGAAGTACTGCAGTTGAGAAATCGCCACATTCCACCAATTTCATCGGGTACTCGACTGCGGCTACGTAGGCTTTTCGTCACACAACAAAAAGTCACTGTTATATCATTGTCCGTAGGAAACGTAAGGCCTCTGTCACATGAGCATGGCGGATTGGCTCCGGATGCGTTCAGTAAAACTCGCACCATTTTGCAAGCAAGTTCAGTCAGTTTTGTCTGCGATTGCGTTCACTTGGGTGCGATGCGTTTTGATGCGTTTTTCACGCGCGTGATTAAAAAACTGAAGGTTTACAAACAACATCTCAGTGAAAACCGCACTGCATGCGGACTTGCTTCAGGATACAATGCGTTTTTCACTGAAGCCCCATTCACCTCTATGGGGCCAGGGCTGAGTGAAAAACTTAGAATATAGAACAGAACTATTCGTGAAAAAAAAACCTCATGTACACAGACCCATAGAAATAGAATGGGTCAGGATTCAGTGCGGGTGCAATGCGTTCACGTCACGCATCACTGCACCCTTGTGGGAAAACTCGCTCGTGAGAAAGGGACTTAAGACCTCAGTGGTCATTCAGGGAATACTACTTGTTTCCTCACCCTTGTCAGCAGAAGATACAAAGCTCGGACCATGTCCCTCCGCATCTGCAGGTTGTGGGTCTTATTCAGCGCCTCTTCGTATCTCTTCACCTCTTGTTCCTCAGCGGCAAAACTTTGCACTGTTTTTACCGACTCAACAATCTCTTTTGCCAGATCACTCGAGGCAGCGATGGAGTCCTGCACCTTCTTCACAAGATCCTAAGAGATAACAATACAAAATGGTACGCCAATAATTTGGTTTAAAATTTAACAAAGTACAGGAGAGTCACGGGAGCCGAGTCTTTACTTGTATCGTATTACCCATCTTTCTTGTTATCGGTTATGTGCTTACTGTTCCGAAACAGTTTTGTTATCTTACTTAAAGGGGTTATCCAATGATTGATGTCAAAAATGAAAATCAGACATCATATAGTACCAGAACCAGCCCTGTACCTCACATGGATCCAGAGATCTCTTCATTCATTGCTCTGCTAGATATATATCAAGCTGACAGCTCAGGGGGCGTGTCTCAGCTCTCCCTATCACAGCTCAGGAGGCGTGTCTCAGCTCTCCCTATCACAGCTCAGAAGGCGTGTCTCAGCTCTCCTTATCACATCTCAGGAGGCGTG
Source organism: Rhinella marina (assembly GCA_900303285.1). NCBI lineage: Eukaryota > Metazoa > Chordata > Amphibia > Anura > Bufonidae > Rhinella > Rhinella marina. The sequence continues at coordinate 6,582 of ONZH01012368.1, read as the reverse complement.
TCTCAGCTCTCCCTATCACAGCTCAGGAGGAGTGTCTCAGCTCTCCCTATCACAGCTCAGGGGGCGTGTCTCAGCTCTCCCTATCACAGCTCAGGAGGTGTGTCTCAGCTCTCCCTATCACAGCTCAGAAGGTGTGTCTCAGCTCTCCTTATCATATCTCAGGAGGCGTGTCTCAGCTCTCCCTATCACAGCTCAGGGGGCGTGTCTCAGCTCTCTCTATCACAGCTCAGGAGGCGTGTCTCAGCTCTCCCTATCACAGCTCAGGGGGCATGTCTCAGCTCTCCCTATCACAGCTCAGAAGGCGTGTCTCAGCTCTCCTTATCACATCTCAGGAGGCGTGTCTCAGCTCTCCCTATCACAGCTCAGGGGGCGTGTCAGCTCTCCCTATCACAGCTCAGGAGTCGTGTCTCAGCTCTCCCTATCACAGCTCAGGGGGCGTGCCTCAGCTCTCCCTATCACAGCTCAGGGGGCGTGTCTCAGCTCTCTCTATCACAGCTCAGGGGGCGTGTCTCAGCTCTCCCTATCACAGCTCATGAGGCGTGAACATGCTCTCCCTATCACAGCTCAGGAGGCAGTTGAAGAATGAAACTGAGCATGTGCGGCCTTCTTAGTGAGCGGGTCAAAGAAATAAGAAAAAAGCAAACAGCAGGTGGTGCTATACAGATACATTTTAGTGAATAACTCAGTGGCTATAATACATTTTTAATTACATACAATTACAAAGTATTGAGATCCAGTTGCTGGTTTAAACCCCTTTAATGCTTTCTTAATTTATACTTGGCTTTATCTATTATTGGACGCGTATATTCCTTTACGTGTGTGATCTTCAGCATACTTTGTGATCATCTGTTCTCACTATTTTGCCAAAAATACTTTTTTGAAAATAAAATTTAACCCTTGACGACCGCCATACGGCTATATACGTCCTATCTGCACATGCCCCGTGCAGATAGCACGTATATAGACGTGCAGGCGGCCCTTTAATCCCAGCGCTGATCAGCGCTGGGATTAAAGCTCCTGCTCCTGCAATCTAACAGGAGCAGGTTGGGTCCCGGCTCACAGACAGAGCGGGGACCCTGAGGAGAAGACAGGAGCGGTTTATTACCGCTTCTGTCTTCTCCTGTGCCGGAGGACAGCCTTACCTCCTCAGCCGGCGCAGCAGGAAAGAAGCGGCAGCCTGTGTGTAATGAGCCCCCAGGGGGCTGTTTTCCCCTGTAACTGGGGCTCCTGTGGATGCCCCAGTTACAGTGGAAACAGTGGGGAAAAAAAGTGTTAAAAAAAGGAAAAAAAAAGTCTGGGGACATATTATTTGTCAAAAATAAATTAATATATAAGTAAAAAAAATAAATAAAAAACAAACAAAAAAAAGTGTAAAAAAAAAAATTAAACACGCAGTCGCCAATGGAAACAGTCACCATAGTCGCCCTGTCAAATAAAATCTATACATGCTATATATCAAAACGATCATCATCAAATAGGGAACCCATTGCAATAATTAATTTGTGCGTCAGTTTTAATATTTAAAAAATAAAAATCTATAATAAAAAAAATACTTTTTTTTAATAAGAATTAGCGGTTTTTGTTCTAAATTAAACCTAAAAAAATATAAAATACTTTAAAAAAAACATTCTAATAATAAGTCCTAAGTGTCAAGTGTCAAAAAAATTGCAAAAATTATTTTCGTATTCAAACGAAAAAAAAAATAAATTAGGGTCACTAAGCCACCATGTGCCCAAATCACAAAAAGTTGCCTGGACATTCAGGCCTTTTATAGGTCCGGTCATGAAAGGGTTAACAAAGGTGTGCCACGATTAGTTACTTTTTGGATGTCGCTTTTCGTGTGTTTCAGTTTTGCGGTGTATGGGACTGGGTCAGAATTGCTGTTATCCGACTGACAACCCTTCAGACCTGATGTAAGTTATGGAAAGGTTCCAGGCAGAAGCATTAAAGGTGTATTCCCATCTGGAACATTTATAACATGTCGATAGGATATGCCATGGGTCACACCTCAGGGACCTGCTAGTATCTTGAGAACGGGGCCTGAAGTGAACAGAAAACACACCATGCATGAGCGGCCACCTCCACTCCACTCACTGCTATTGGACATCAGTCAGGGACAGTTGTCACCCTGGCACACAAGAACCATGTACGGCTGTACCAATAAGAAGATTTGACATTATGGCATTTCTAGACGTGCGCAGTATTTCCATTTACGTACTTACCTCATGATATTTATTGTATATGGTCTGCACAATGGATATGAACGGCATGCTGATAAGGGAGAGGAGTGTAAGTCGCCAAGATAGAGAGAACATGAAGTAATAATAGCCAACGCATTTTATCAACATCCGCAGTGTTATATTCACATTGGCAGCAATGGAGCGACTCACGAGCGCCGTGTCTTTGGACAGTCGAGAGGAGAGGTCACCTGCCAGAGAACCGTAAAACATGCTTTTATTTCTCGCCAAATGCACCATTACGTTAACAGAAAGGTACAAGGGAAGGTTACTCATTACTAATCTCATTCACAAAGGTATGGATCACATATGGGCTTAAAGAGGACCTCTCCCCTCTCCTGACATGTCTGTTTTAATATCTTCATGCATTCCCCATGTAATAACGATTCTGGAACATCTATTCTTATGTCTCTATGTTGTGCCATTCCTTTATTATTTCTACTAGAAGTTATGAATGAATTACTAGCAGTCTGCAGTAAGGGTACAGAGGGGAGGTAACCACTTGGGGGCGTGTACCTGCACAGTCTGACAATGACAGCACTGATTGGATAGAGCGAGTCTGTGCAGGTACACGCCTCCAACTGGTTACCTCCCCTCTGTACCCTTACTGCAGACTGCTAGCAATTCATTCATAACTTCTAGTAGGAATAATAAAGGAATGGCACAACATAGAGACATAAGAATAGATGATCCAGAATTGTTATTACATGGGGAATGCATGAAGCTATTAAAACAGACATGTCAGGAGCGGGGAGAGGTCCTCTTTAAAGGGATGGTTTTGTAAAGACAATTCCTTTTACCATGAAAGTTTGGATTCAGCCACCGAGGAGTGGTGCCTGCGTGCTACAAACCGAAATCTACACCAGCTACGGCCCTGTCCCTTCTGCAAAGCCTCACCCAGTTTTTTTAAATGTCATTCTCACAAACATTTGTGATTTTTGAATGCCAGAAAGCTGGCGAGTAACTTTTGTAAATGTGCCCCCCCCCGGGCATTGCCACACTGAAATCACTGTGAGAGAAACATTGGACATGTGGGTTGTAATGGTTCAAAAATTTACAAGCCACAGACTCGCATTTTACCTGTTTTATTCGTTTCGAAGAAGGTGATGTCCTGCTTAACGACAGCGCGGAAAAGAAGAATTCTCAAACGTCTTGTGAGACGAAAGAGGGAGAACATGAAAAGTCCTCCTCTGCAGCCGGAGGAAACAGAGCTGAAGAAAGAGCAGTGTGTGGGTCAGTGTCCAGCGGAGGTGTTATACCTTTATGTTCAGACATGCATCCAGGCCGTGTCATTTATATATATATATATATATACTGTACATATTGTTATTGCAATTATGTTTCACAAATCGAGGGACGATGATAAGGAGTTTGGTCAGACTCAATGGCGGACGCTCTTCCCTGTATGTATGTTTCTGACGACCGTCCTGCTAGCTTAAAAGGGTTCCTAAATATACTTTATTATAAATATATTCCCAAATACCTTTCATTAGCTATATTGGTTCTTTTGTCTAGGGAGCAATCAGGAGAAATACCGTAAAATGGCCGCCATCCTATTAGTACATATAAAACCTGTCCTAATCACACAGGAGGACAAGTTACTTCTCAGCACTGAGGTAAAGAGCTGCCTCATCCTCCTCTCTGCTCTGCTTGTCAGGGATTATCATCCTGAATACAGAAGACAATATCTTCAGCTGAATCTCTGAAGGAAAGGAGCTCATAAGGAGACATGAAGTAAAGAGAGGACAGACTGTGGTAATGGAGGCTGCTGCTCATCTGCCACATCCCCACCTCCTCTCTGTACTTCATGTCTCCTCATGAACTCCATTCCTACAGAGATTCAACTTAAGATCATATTAAACTGTATTCAGGATCATAATCCCTGACAAGCAGAGAGGGGGATGAGGCAGCTCTTTACCTCAGTGTGGTGAAGTAACTTGTCCTCCTGTGTGATTAGGACAGGTTCTGTGTGTACTAATAGGACGGCGGCCATTTTGTTTCTCCTAATGATTTCTCCCCTAGACAAAAGGAGCCATTATAACTAATGAAAGGTATTTATAATAAAAGTAATATTTACATGACATTTTCATTATCTTAATTCCCAGAGAACACTTTAAGCTTGACCACCTTAAGGGCTCATGCTCCGAATGATCAGTCATATACATCAATAAATAAAGGGGTTGTCTGAGATTTTGGTATTGATGGCCTATCCTCAGGATAGGCCATCAATATCTGATCGGTGGGGGTCCAACTCTTGGAACCCCCACTGATCAGCTGTTTGAAAAGGTCGTGACGCTGTGGTGAGTTCCTAGGCCACTGATGTCATGTTCATCGGTCACATGGTCCATGTGCAGGTCAGTCCCATTGAAGTGAATGTGCCTGGTCTGCAATGTCCACTATACAATGAACAGCACTGTGCTTGGTATGCTGTGAGGAGGCCGAAGCGGCACAGCCTCTTCGAACAGCTTATCGGTAGAGTAGTCACACCCCCACCCATCAGACAATGATGACTAGGGATGAGCGAATCAACTTCGGATGAAACATCCAATGTCAATTTGCATAAAACTTTGTTCCAATACTGTATTGGCTCTGATGAGCAAAGTTATTGCTTCGCAAAGTCTCGCGAGACTTCGGGTAAAAAAAATCATAAATTAATTTGTACCGTAAAGAAACATTTCCCGAACTTGGGTTCGGTTCCAAGATACCACTTTGGGAAATGTTTTTTTTACAGTAGTAATTAATTTACTAAGTTATTACCCGGGAGACTTTGCAAAGCAATAACTTCGGCTCATCGGAGCCAAACACTTAAAGGGGTTGTCTCACTTCAGTAAGTGGCATTTTATCATGTAGAGAAAGTTAATACAAGCCACTACTAATGTATTGTTATTATCCATATTGCTTCCTTTGCTGGCTGGATTCATTTTCCGTCCCATTATACACTGCTCGTTTCAATGGTTACGACCACCCTGCAATCCACTAGTGGTGTCCCGTGCTTGCACACTATAGGAAAAAGCACCAGCCTATGTGAGCTCCCATGGTTTCGGCCACCAGAGAGGCCAACAATTTTTCCTACGACCACCACTACTAGATTGCAGGGTGGTCGTAACCATGGAAACAAGCAGTGTATAATGTGATGGAAAAATGAATCCAGCCAGCAAAGGAGGCAATATGGACAATCACAATACATTAGTAAGAACCTTGTATCTACTTTCTCTACGTGAAATTCACCTAAGGAAGAATTTCTTTACCGTAAAGGGAGAATGCATCAAAACGGGACACTTGTCCACATCAACCAATCAGAATCTCACTGGAAAGATGGCAGCTAAAATCTGAGTGGTTGATCACCTCCAATTTCTGTCTTCACCAGTTTTATTCATAAGGCCCAACAAGTTCTTACGTTCTGTACACACAGTGCACCCACCTCGAGATGGTCATCACCACCAAATAAATGATAGCCGCCAGGAACTCAGCCTCCTTGTAGCGGTTGGATAAGATGTCAATCAGGCGCCCCGTATAGTAGGGAATCGACATTTCAACTGTCAACCATAAAACATTTCCCGTTAGAAAGCTCACGTTATACCTAGGAGCTCATCTACCTCTCCACAGTCACGTCATCGGAGGAGTCATTTCATGATCGTGATGGAAAGTACCAACCAGTTAGATCAGGTTTCGCACAACTACATCGGCAATGTGAAAGATGTGAATACAGGGCAAGGCTCCAGCATAGTCATCTCACATAGCCCTGTCCACCAAGAAGAGGGAGAGGCTGACAGGGAGCAGGAGGAACAAGGGTGCACAGAGTAACTTGGGCCAGCCATCGGTGCACTTAAAGGGAACCTGTCATCAACTTCATGCTGATCTCGCTGAGGGCAGCATGAATTAGTGACAGAAATGCTGATGTCACTCATGAGCTAAAAGTAAGCAGTTGCTGAGAACCAGCATAATAATCATTACAGCTCAGGCCTTGAAAAAAGTCAAATCTACCTGAGAAGAGTCCTGGTTATTCCTAATCTCCTGCTCTCCCGCCCATCTGCTGATGATTGGCAGTTCTCTCCTAGAGAGAAAGGGAGAAAACTAGGTAGAAGACTGTCAGTCATCAGCAGGGATTCATGAATAACCAGGACTCTTCTCAGGTGGCCGGGACTCTTTTCCAGGCCCAGTCTGCAATGTTTGTGATGTTGGTTCTCGGCAACCACTTACTTTTAACTTATAAATGACAGACCGCTGAAATCAACTCACCTGTTTCTACTTTATGCTGCCGTTAGTATGGGCAGCATAAAGTTTATGAAAGGTTCCCTTTAATTGCTCATTAAAGTACATTTTTTTCCAGAATCACTAAGTAAAA
>ONZH01012367.1:0-103588 GCA_900303285.1 Rhinella marina | reverse complement strand
TATTTTTTCAATCCCCGTTGGCTGCGGAGTGGGAGGGGGCGTAACCTGACAGAGTCGGGGGCGTGGATTAGCAAGACGCTTCACATGGGTGTATTTAATCTATTTCATTTAATGTTTCTGTGTGTCGTTGCAGAAAGAAAGTCAACCTCCCACCCATCCCTGCAGCTGACAGAAGTTGATTTTTACCTTTATTTTTTCAATCCCTGTTGGCTGCGGAGTGGGAGGGGGCGTGGCCTTACAGAGTCGGGGCGTGGCTTAGCAAAGCGCTTCGCATAGGTGCATTTAATCTATTTCATTTAATGTTTCTGTGTGTCGTTGCAGAATGGCTGCGGAGTGAGAGGGGGCGTGACCTGACAGAGACGGGGCCTGGCTTAGCAAGAGGCTTCGAACGGTTGTAGTCTATAATCAGTCTATTTCATCTAAAATTTTTGTGTGTCGTTGCAGAGAGAAATTCACCCTCCCACCCCTGCAGCAAACAGAAGTTTATTTTTACCTTCATTTTTTAAATTCCCATTGGCTGCGGAGTGGGAGGGGGCGTGACCTGACAGAGTCGGGGGCGTGAATTAGCAAGACGCTTCGCATGGGTGGATTTAATCTATTTTATTTAATGTTTGTGTGTGTTGTTGCAGAAAGAAAGTCAACCTCCCACCCATCCCTGCAGCTGACAGAAGTTGATTTTTACCTTTATTTTTTCAATCTCTGTTGGCTGCGGAGTGAAAGGGGGTGTGGCCTGACAGAGTTGGGGGTGTGGCTTAGTGAGACCTGGGGCGGGGGTTTTAAGTACTTCTTTTAGGGTTGCCTGAATTAAAGGTCAATACCATGCTTATTTATGAGCCCACGCAATAGGCAGCAGTGGAGCAAAACATCTTTTATTACTACTGAACTGTAGTAATAGAAAAACACATAAGTTATATTTATGGTAACCGGAATACCTTTAACAGTGTCAGTAAATAGAAATGGATGAGATCCTCAGCTGCTGATAATTACCTGGTTGTTATGGAAACCTGCCCTCCCTGTGTGGCTTTGCAGAGAATGGCAGTTGGAGTTTAAAACCAAAGCTCCCAGTTGTAATGTTGGCTAATGGAGATCATATTTTGGGAATATCTCGGGAACGGTACGTCCTAGAGAGATGAGACCTGGTTTAAAACCTTCCCGGACACCTGATGTACCTGTGTGCCGAATTTGGTGAAAATCGGTCCAGTAGTTTGGTCGCACATAGAGAACAGACAGACAGACAGACAGAAACTCATTTTTATATTATTAAGATATATATATATATATATATATATATATATATATATATATATATACAGTACAGACCAAAAGTTTGGACACACCTTCTCATTCAAAGAGTTTTCTGTATTTTCATGACTATGAATATTGTAGATTCACACTGAAGGCATCACAACTATGAATTAACACATGTGGAATTATATACTTAACAAAAAAGTGTGAAACAACTAAAAATATTCTATCTAGGTTCTTATATTCTAGGTTCTTCAAAGTAGCCACCTTTTGCTTTGATTACTGCTTTGCACACTCTTGGCATTGTCTTGATGAGCTTCAAGAGGTAGTCACCTGAAGTTTAACCAGCAAAGCACCCCCACGCCATCACACCTCCTCCTCCCTGCTTCACGGTGGGAACCAGGCATGTAGAGTCCATCCGTTCACCTTTTCTGCGTCGCACAAAGACACGGTGGTTGGAACCAAAGATCTCAAATTTGGACTCATCAGATCAAAGCACAGATTTCCACTGGTCTAATGTCCATTCCTTGTGTTCTTTAGCCCAAACAAGTCTCTTCTGCTTGTTGCCTGCCCTTAGCAGTGGTTTCCTAGCAGCTATTTTACCATGAAGGCCTGCTGCACACAGTCTGCTCTTAACAGTTGTTGTAGAGATGTGTCTGCTGCTAGAACTCTGTGTGGCATTGACCTGGTCTCTAATCTGAGCTGCTGTTAACCTGCGATTTCTGAGGCTGGTGACTCGGATGAACTTATCCTCTGCAGCAGAGGTGACTCTTGGTCTTCCTTTCCTGGGGCGGTCCTCATGTGAGCCAGTTTCTTTGTAGCGCTTGATGGTTTTTGCGATTGCACTTGGAGACACTTTCAAAGTTTTCCCAAGTTTTCTGACTGACTGACCTTCATTTCTTAAAGTAATGATGGCCACTCGTTTTTCTTTACTTAGCTGCTTTTTTCTTGCCATAATACAAATTCTAAACAGTCTATTCAGTAGGACTATCAGCTGTGTATCCACCTGACTTCTGCCCAACACAACTCATGGTCCCAACCCTATATATATTCAAGAAATCCCACTTATTAAATCTGACAAGGCACACCTGTGAAGTGAAAAACATTTCAGGTGACTACCTCTTAAAGCTCATCAAGAGAATGCCAAGAGTGTGCAAAGCAGTAATCAAAGCAAAAGGTGGCTACTTTGAAGAACCTAGAATATAAGGCATATTTTCAGTTGTTTCACACTTTTTTGTTAAGTATATAATTCCACATGTGTTAATTCATAGTTTTGATGCCTTTAGTATGAATCTACAATTTTCATAGTCATGAAAATACAGAAAACTCTTTGACTGAGAAGGTGTGTCCAAACTTTTGGTCTGTACTGTATATATTAAAGTTAATGTTACTAAAATATAATGGAGTAAAACTCCATTACAATGAATAGGTTACAATAAATAGGTTGGTATTGGTATCTGTAAATGCTCCATTTCTATAGTGTAATGGTAAGTCTTCTATCTGCCATACACAAGAGCTGGGATTCAGATACCCAAAGAGGACTGTATGTTTATTTTTCCCCAACCTATCTTTAACAAGAAACATAGCTTTATCAATATTCACTGCTCAGTGAATATTATTGAGGCTGCCACTGTCACAGTCCCATAGTGGCTGGGCCTGGGCTCCTGACTGCAGTAAAGCTAGTGTGGTACTGTGCAATTGTGTCAATCTATTTTTATTCTTATTTGAATAAGATTTAACATTCTGCATTAAAACTAGATTTCACCAATCAAGCAGAGTTAAAATCCTTTACAACACTCTTACTATAAAATAATTTCAAGGTACATTTATGCAGAGAAGCTAAGACAGAAATATGTCTCCTGCTTCCTACCTTCAGTTTAAAACCCTCTTCTTCAAAGGCACTTATGAATAATGAAAATTAAATAATTAATTCCTAGGATTGCATATGCCAATCTAAAAAGTGTTTTCTATTTCAATGTTTCATTTTGAGAAGCTCTGATCAAAAGCACTCATCAGTCATGTTAGTGGCATTTGTATCCTCGCTAAACAAACTGTATTTGCATCTGAATGTTGTTCATTGAAATGAGATACACAATGCCAGCCAGAGCCCAAACTAAAAGGCATTTCATTCCATTTAAATTAAAGACTGAATAAATGGTAAAAGGTCTGTTCTCAGTACAGTAATTAGACACATCATAAGTAAGAGAGCTTTTTCATTAGAATAAGCTCACCAGTTGTCAAAAAATTTTACATGTTATACTAACAATATGTAACCTGCCAATGAACAACAGTTAATAGCGTAAGCCTTGATTCATATAGAGATCTGTATGGAGGCATTTAGCTCTATGGCTCTGTATAATGGATTGTTAACCAATGTACAGTGCTGTGAAAAAGTAGTTGCCCCTTCCCAATTTTACTTTTGCATATAGGTCCTACTTTAATGTTTGAACTCGTCAAACTGCTTGGAAAAACCTAACTAAACACACAAAAAACCTTCTTTTTAAAAGATATTTATTTATGACATTTATTCAAGGAAAAATGCTCTTCAGCCCTACCTAGTCCAATGTCAAAAAAACATTAACCCCATATAAACTAAATAAACCAGGTAACCAAATTCAATTGATAATTGGGTTCAGTTTCACTATTCACACCCAGGCCTGATTACTGCCAGACCTGTTGAACGTAACCACCACTTAAATAGTCTGTTTGACAATGTGAAGTAGGCTGAACAGTCTCAGGAAGCTGTACATGATGTCAAATTCTTTATAAATTCAAATACAAGCAAATAAATCTACCAGTCTGGAAAGAGTTACAAATCTAAAGTTATTGTTAATGCTCTGGGACTTCATCTAAACAGAGAGAGAGAGAGAGAGAGAGAGAGAGAGAGACATTATCTGCAAATAGGAAAACCTGGAACAGTGGTGAACTTTCCCAGGGGAGACCTAACTTGCCTAAAACAAGGTCATTGTACATGATTCCACAATAAGGAAGACCCTGGGAAATCTGCAAAGTAAGAACCACTGCTGACCACAAAAAAAAATACTTGTCTTTCGATTGCCAACAAACATCTAGGGATACAATTATTTGGTTAAAAGAGTCAAAATATTTTGTAAGACATAGGTAAGAGTGCATCTGGAATAAAGCAAACACCATATTTACCACTTTAATAACATTATACCAATAGTCAAACATGATGGTGGTATTGTTGCATTTTAGGACAAGTCTTAAACGTGGGGACTACACATAGAAACATAGAAACATAGAAGATTGACGGCAGAAAAAGACCACCTTGGTCCATCTAGTCTGCCCTTTTATTATTCCTTTATTGTTATCTTAGGATAGATACATGTTTATCCCAGGCATGTTTAAATTCAGTTACTGTGGATTTATCAACCACCTCTGCTGGCAGTTTGTTCCAAGCCTCTACTACTCTTTCATTGAAATAATATTTTCTAATGTTGTTCTTGAGTTTTTCCCCAACTAACCTCAGATTGTGCCCCCTTGTTCTTGTATTCAGTTTCTTATTAATAACCCTTCCCTCCTGAACTTTATTCAGTCTTATAACATATTTAAAGGTTTCAATCATGCCCCCCCTTTCTCTTCTTTCCTCCAGACTATACATATTGAGAACTCGGAGTCTTTCTTGATAAGTTCTATGCTTTAGACCTTCCACCATTTTTGTAGCTCTTCTTTGGACCCGTTCTATTTTAGCAATATCCTTTTGCAGCTGAGGTCTCCAGAACTGAACACAGTATTCCAGATGTGGTCTCACTAGAGCTCTATACAGAGGGATCACAATCTCCCTCTTTCTGCTTGTTATACCTCTAGCTATGCATTCAAGCATACAATTTGCTTTCCATACTGCCTAGTTGCATTGGTTACTCATTTTGAGGCTGTCAGAGATGACTACCCCCAACTCCTTCTCTTCTGAAGTCTTTGTTAACACAGAACTGCCAATACGATACTCAGATAGATGATTTCTTCTCCCCAAGTGAATTATTTTACATTTGGAAACATTGAACTGCAGTTCTCATTGTTTTGACCACTTATCTAATAAATATAAATCATTCTTCATATTACAGACACCTCCTGGAACATCAACCCTATTACACACTTTTGTGTCATCAGCAAACAAGCAAGCCTTCCCTACCAAGCCGTCCCTTATGTCACTTACAAACATGTTAAACAGAACAGGACCCAGAACAGATCCTTGTGGCACCCCACTTGTAACCAGCCTCTGCTCAGAATACTCTCCATTAACAACAACCCTCTGATATCTGTCCTTCAGCCAACTGCAGATCCAATGAACTATCCAGGGGTTATGTCCAATTCTTGATAACTTATCTATCAGCTCTTTATGGGGAACCGTATCAAAAGTTTTACTGAAATCCAGGTAGGCGATATCCACAGCACCACCTTCATCTAGCACTTTAGTTAGTCTAACCACAAACAATGGTGGTCATAAATGGTTTGTCTGTGAGATTCAAAGTGATTAATCGTCTTCCACTATGCCGGCCTAAGAATCAAAGACGTGACAACTTGTGTAATGGATTCTCTCCTGGGAGTAACCCGTGGAAGTTGGATAATTGTCGTAATTGATGAAGCGATAGTTGATAAAAGAAGAATATATACCCATCAGTTTGCGTCCTACAGCTCAAGTGCAGTTGGGTTATGCAGCAGTAAAACAGTTCAATGCACACAACTCAAATTCAACTCCATCTTGTCCCTATGTGTGTTCATTTTTCTGAAGCCATGTCATAGGTCATTTCAGTATATATAGTATATGACCACTGTTACAAGTTATTGGTTGAAGTAACCATTTTTGTACGTCAACACTTCAACAAGGTAAACACAGATAGGTGGTGGATCAATGCAATATCAATATATGGTCAGACATGCGGATTTCTCTATTCATTTCTATGTTTCTAAAAATAGCCTGATTAAACTATTCTTGAAGCACCCATAGATGTGAATGTTGGCAGCTATGCATGTGAAGACACTTATCCTTTCCCAGCGGTGTAAGACAGGACCCCATTATTAAAATAGGTCCGGGATCCTAAATGTGGGGCCTGCATCTATCAACCATTTATGGTATATCTTATGGATACTCTATAAATCTTCAGTATGTGAAGGGTTAAGTTAACTTATCTCTTTGTGTACTGTGTATACCTAATGGCATTGTATGGGCGATATATAATAAACGCTGACAGACTTGGTTAGGTTATTTACATAATGTTAGTTGAGAGAAGTTAGGTAAGGGAAGGTAAGACATGAGTATGAGATCTCATGTGATGTCATAGTAGGCCTAGAGAGAAGCCTCATCAAGGAGACACTACTCCTTAAACTGAATTTCTGCTAGAAAGCTATTTAACTGAGAGAATACCCAGAGGAAAAGAGAACAGACAACCATAGAAGGCCTAGAACCACCAGGACCATGTGCTGAATTCAGACAGTATGGTATAGCTCATTTATGACATTAAAGTCTTTACTGCTGTGGAAAAGTTCACTTTGAGACAGACTGGCCATCTATCTAAGATCTGCACCTTTTTATCCGGGAATTGTTGAAGAAGTTAACAAGTACAGAATAACTTGTCTATGGAAATCTTGAAAAGACTGTAAAGAGTTTAGAGAGTTACTCAGGGGCTATTGCCATCATCATTGCCATAGCCTATACACTAGCGATGAGCGAACATGTTCAGCCAAATACACTATTCGGCCGAACATGGCGGCGCTCGTGACCACGTGGTGTTCTGCCGAACACCGTGTGTGCTCGAGCGCCATGCTCGAGTCTTCTCCCTGCACACTAATTAGCCAATTAGCGTGCGGGAAGGTGCTGGCATTCACTGTAATGTCAGTAGCCATGTTAGCTACTGGCATTACAGTGATTGGCTGGCCGGGAATGCATCATCGGGTGATATAAAGCACCCGCTAACATGTGACTGGATCATACCGAGAAGGGAGAGTTGCTGCAAGCAGAGACAGAGAGAGTAGGGACAGAAGAACGCTAGGCAGGGATAGCAATCTGTTTCAAAGACCCAAAAACCCTTTTAAGGGCTATTATATCTTGCTGGCAAACTTTTTATTTTATTTTGTGGGTGTTAAAAATAGTGCTAGGTGGCCTGCCATTAACGCCACCTGTGCAACTGCTGCATGCTGTATGATACTCTCTATATACTATATACCTGACATCCTTTGCTATTATTTCTGCTGTTAAGCCTTCAATACCTTTTTTTGCGTCTTGCTGTATAACATTTGAGCAAGGAGGGACTTAGGGATAGGTAGGGATGTAGGTGTAGGGATAGGATTTGGCTAGGTAGGGCTAGTATTTCTGTTAAAAAGTCACAAAAGTCAATTGTTATATCTGGCTGCATTTTTTATTTATTTTGGGGCAAACAGAACGCAAGTGTGCCTGACGCTAATACCACGTGCACAGCGTGTACATTAGAACCGTTCAGTAGTCTATATACCTGACATCCGTTAATTAATTAATTAAGGCCTCAGTTCCTCAACTGCGTCTGCTGTATAACATTTGCGCAAGGAGGGAATTATACTGTAGGGATAGGATTTGGCTAGGTAGGGCTAGTGTTTCTGTTCAAAAGACACAAAAGTCCATTGTTATGTCTGGCTGCATTTTTTTTTCTTTTGGGGCAAAAAGAATGCAAGTGTGCCCTGACACTACCAGTACGTACACAGCGTGTGTATTGGAACCTTTCAAAAGTCTATATACCTGATATCTGTTGGTATATTTTCTACCGTTAATTTAGGCCGCAGTTCCTCATTTGCATCTGCAGTTTAACTTGCGCAAGGAGGGAATTATACTGTAGGGATAGGATTTGGCTAGGTAGGGCTGGTGTTTCTGTTCCAAAGTCACAAAAGTCCATTGTTATATCTGGCTGCATTTTTTTTTCTTTTGGGGCAAAAAGAACGCAAGTGTTCCCTTACACAACCAGTATGTGCACAGCGCGTGCATTAGAACCGTTCTGTAGCCTATATACCAGACATCCGTTGCTATTTTTTCTACCGTTAATTAAGGCCTCAGTTCCTCAGCTGCGTCTGCTGTATAACATTTGCGCAAGGAGGAACTTATACTGTAGGGATAGGATTTGGCTAGGTAGGGCTAGTGTTTCTGTTCAAAAGACACAAAAGTCCATTGTTATATCTGGCTGCATTTTTTTTTCTTTTGGGGGAAAAAGAACGCGAGTGTGCCCTAACACTATCAGTACGTGCAGAGTGTGTGTATTAGAACCTTTCAAAAGTCTATATACCTGACATCCGTTGGTATATTTTCTACCGTTAATTTAAGCTGCTGTTTCTCAGCTGCGTTTGCTGTATAACATTTGCGCAAGGAGGGAATTATACTGTAGGGATAGGATTTGGCTAGATAGGGCTAGTGTTTCTGTTCAAAAGACACAAAAGTCCATTGTTAAATCTGGCTGCATTTTTTTTCTTTTGGGGCAAAAAGAACGGAAGTGTGCCCTGACACTACCAGTACGTTCACAGCGTGTGTATTAGAACCTTTCAAAAGTCTATATACCTGACATCCATTATTATATTTTCTACCATTAATTTAGGCCGCAGTTCCTCATTTGCGTCTGCAGTATAACTTGTGAAAGGAGGGACCTATACTGTAGGGATAGGATTTGGCTAGGCAGGGCTAGTGTTTCTGTTCAAAAGACACAAAAGTCCATTGTTATATCTGGCTGCATTTTTTTTCTTTTGTGGCAAAAACAACGCAAGTGTGCCCTGACACTAACACTACGTGCATAGCGTGTGCATTATAACGTTTCTGTAGTCTATATACCTGACATCCGTTTATATTTTTTCTACCGTTAATTTAGGCCGTTGTTCCTCATTTGTGGCTGCTCTATAACGTTTGCACATTTTAAATATTTGACATTTGGTGAAATTTTTCTGATCATACACTTAATAAAAATCTGCACTACTGTACTTGTGACAAAGTTGCATATATACTATATAATATGCGCAAGGCGAGCAGAAAGGGACGGGAAAATGGTCGTGCTGCTGATGGTGAATGCAAGCTCTGGGCGCGGTGAAACTGTGCCTGCTGGCAGAGCCCAAGAAACAAAAAAATCCAAAACTCCTAGCTTCATGTCTCAATTTGGAGGGCGGCGCAAGAAAGGAACTTGTTAGGTCAACATGTCAAGAGGACCAGAGTGAGGTTAATTTTTTTAGGTTAAAAAATTAGGGGTGAGGGCCTGCTGGTGAACCTTTTAAATATTTAAAGGCGAGGGCAGCCTAATAAGCAGTTTAATATGCTGGAGGAAGAGGACGAGAAGAGGAAATACAGTGCATTCAATACACCTTAAAAGCCACATTTAAAGATCCTTTATGTTCAGTCGCTTTCCTCTGGTGGGGTAGCGAAGTCAGGGGCAATCCAGGCTTTGTTCATTTTGATTATCGTCAACCTGTCAGCATTTTCAGTTGACAGGCGGATGCGCCTAGCAGTTATTATGCCCCCAGTGGCACTAAATAACCTCTCCGAAAAAACGCTCGGCAGGCCAGCACCTCAAAGGCGTAGAATGCCAGTTCGTGCCATGTGTCCAGCTTAGACACCCAATATTTATGAGGCACAGAGGGATCGCTGAGGACATTGACATTGTTAGCTAGGTAATCCCTTACCATTTTACAAAACTTTTCCCTGCTAGTTATGACACTAGGCCGCTTATCAGAACCTTTTCCACATGCAGCACTGTTCGTCTTTATTGAGAGCAGGTAGGGTTCCAGCGCGTGCTCAGGTCGCACAGCAGTCAGTGAGCTGGCAAGTGTAAGTGCTGCTGCAGCGTTGCCAGGCCGGGGGAGGCTGTAGGTGACTTTCGGAAATGTGCACCTTCACCAGCAGCTCAGGCAAAAAAGTATAGTTTTTGAGAAACCGCTGAACCACTAAGTTGAAGCAGTTGTTTGGCTTGAGGGAGACTCCTGTTCGTCCTTCCTGTTGGAGGAACAGGTAGACTTATTCCTGTCATTAGTTCCAGGGTCCTATAGGGTCAGTTTGGTTTAGGTTCCTGTGTATGAACTCGCCTACCTTTGAGGCCTGTTTATACTGGTAGTCAATCAGGATTAGAGTCATGGTTTCCTTTAGGAGGTGTCCATCTACCTTCCTTAGTTTCCAGGCATCATCTTCTTTTCCTTCTACGCTCTGTGTGGTTTTCCCCCCACACCTGAGCGTGACAGTATGTGTGTGAGCTTGCCGAGCTCCAAAGCCGCCACCAAGTTGCGGCCGTTATCAGACACAACCACGCCTGGTTGTAGTTTGAGTGGCGAGAGCCACAGCTCAGCCTGGTCCCTTATACCCTGACACAGAAATGTGGCGGTGTGTTGTTTGTCACCTAAGCAAATAAGTTTCAGCACAGCCTGTTGCCGCTTCCCCACTGCTATGCTAAACTGCTTCCAGCTACTGACTGAAGTCTGACTGGTGCTGCAAGATGAGAATTCCTAGATGGAAGTGGTAATAAAAATAGTGGCGGCTAGGTACTGAGTAACGAGGGACAGCCGCCGCCAACAGACTGCAAAAAGCCTCAGTGTCCACAAGCAATTTTTTCAGTGCCAGCAATTTGTAAAGTTGTGCATTTAGTGCTATGGTCTGTGGGTGGGTGGCTGGGTATTTGCACTTTCGTTCAAAGGCCTGGGGTATGGACATCTGTATGCTGCGCTGGGACACAGAAGTGGATGTGCTTGCTGATGGTGCTTGCGAGGGTCCATGTGCACGGGGGAGGCATCTGGACCTGCGTCTTGGCTAGCATGTAACACAGGGAAGAGGAGGCAGGGGTGTGACCCGCAGACACCGATTGTGGATCCAGGTGTTTGGCCCACCTATTAGGGTGCTTTGCTGCCATGAAGATCATGCTGGTGGAGGTCAGGTTGCTAATGTTTATGCCCCTGCTCATTTTGGTATGGCACAGGTTGCAAATGACAATTCTTTTATCGTCCACATTTGTTGGTGCGGCCTGCCTTCTCCCTTTTGCCACCCCACCCCCTCTTACAGCCTGTTGTGGTGCTGTGCATCCCTCCCCCTCTGTACTGCTGTCCTTGCACAGCTTGCCTCCTTCCCATGTTGGGCCAGTGATTTCATCGTCCACTACTTCCTCTTCCTCCTCAGGAAGGAATTTTTTCCCTTAAAGTGAGGAATATTGGCTTCTACCTCACAGGAGTTTTTTGCCTTCCTCTGGATCAACTTGCAGAATAAGAGGCCGAACTGGATGGACAGATTTTTGGGGGGGCTTATAAACTATGTTACTATGTTACTTCTTCACTCTGGTCCTCATCCTGACAAGTTGACGTTCAGTGCTGCTGACACTCAAAAACATTAGGGGAGAGTATCTGCTGCTGAGCTGACCGTGTAAAACATTCGAGGCGAGTGCCTGCTGCTGATCTGATCGTGTAAAACATTAGGGGTGAGGGCGTGCTGCTACTTGCGCGTTACGTACAAGTAAATATTTGTTTCCTAACAATATTTCCTGTAAAATCAATGTTATCTTGGGTTTTGGGGGGGGGGTATTTTTGTCATTCTGTAAAAGTGGCATAATAGTCGGACATCATCGTTAATAGCAGCGACTTTGCTGTCCAAGATGCATCCAGACATTCTCCCCATGCTGTTCTCTAACCATTTCAGTGATGTTTCCACCATTTTCTCACAATTCCCTATCGACCAGACACCCTCCCCACTGCAGAGCAGGGGGTGCCTGGTCTTCTCCCATTGACTTCCATTGTACTCTGGTGCTCGGCGGTGAGCACTCAAGCACCTCCTAGTGTTCGGCCAGAGCACCTGAGCACCCGAACATCGGGGTGCTCGATCATCACTACTATACACATCTAATGGGAGAAGCACTAAACTGTGATATACTTCTGAACTATGTCTTTACTTCTATATATAGCACTATGCCCATAATCGACTCAATAAAGAGAGACTTTATTATATCTACATAAGCCCTGGCAATTGTTTCCACCAATTGTTGGTTCTCATTCTACCTTACCTCCTGCCTCACACCCTCCCAAACATCCACCACCTACGGCATCCCAACTATGCCCAGAAAGTTGCCCCAGAATGTTAGGGAGCCCCCTAAGGGAAGAAAGGGTCTTCCCTCCATTCACTGTGCAAGGCAATGATAGATTGCCATCATGAACTGTGAGTATTACTACCACCATCATAGCCACTAGTGATGAGCGAATCGAAGTAGCAATATTCGTGATTCGCAAGAATATTGCCCGCTTCGGCTCGGCATCCCGAGGCAGCGCGGACTCGTGATTATTCGTGCGTCACTGCAAGTTTGAAATGCCCAGTTTTTTCATCCAATCAACATCAAAGGGAAGCCTGTGGGAACGCCTGCAAGCCTGTGGGAACGCCTGCTGTGATGTAACAGCCCCTATACCTCCCCAGCAGTGATTGGCTGGCAGTGACATGTGACCTAAATTTACATAAGGTAGGGACCTGCACAGTGTCGGACTGGCCCACCAGAGGACCGGATGATCCTCTGGTAGGCCCCAAGATAATACTGGTGGGCCAGTCAGAGATAATAAACACAGTGATGTCACAGTACAGGGATAATAAACACAGTGATGTCACAGTACTGGGATAATACACACAGTGATGTTACCGTACAGGGATAATAAACACAGTGATGTCACAGTACAGGGATAATAAACACAGTGATGTCAAAGTCCAGGGATAATACACACAGTGATGTCACTGTACAGGGATAATAAACCTCAGATCAACACATTGTGCCCCCATCAGAACTCAAATCAGTGTCTTGTTCCCCCATCAGACCTCAGGTCAGCGTCTTGTGCCCCCATCAGACCTCAGATCAGCGTCTTGTGCCCCCATCAGACCTCAGATCAACACAATGTGCCCCCATCAGAGCTCAGGTCAGCGTCTTGTGCCTCCATCAGACCTCAGGTCAGCGTCTTGTGCCCCCATCAGACCTCAGGTCAGTGTCTTGTGCCCTATCAGACCTCAGGTCAGCGTCTTGTGCCCCCATCAGACCTCAGATCAACACAATGTGCCCCCATCAGACCTCAGGTCAGCGTCTTGTGCCCCATCAGACCTCAGGTCAGCGTCTTGTGCCCCATCAGACCTCAGGTCAGCGTCTTGTGCCCCCATCAGACCTCAGGTCAGCGTCTTGTGCCTCCATCAGACCTCAGATCAGCGTCTTGTGCCCCCATCAGACCTCAGGTCAGCGTCTTGTGCCCCCATCAGACCTCATATCAGCGTCTTGTGCCCCCATCAGACCTCAGATCAACACAATGTGCCCCCATCAGACCTCAGGTCAGCATCTTGTGGCCCCCCTCAGACCTCAGATCAACACAATGTGCCCCCATGTGCCCCCATCAGACCTCAGGTCAGCATCTTGTGCCCCCCTCAGACCAGCGTCTTGTGGCCCCCCTCAGACCTCAGATCAGCCCACCCAGCCACTTTAAAAAAAGCATACTTACCTGTTCTGGCCGCCGCTGTCCTCAGGCTCCCCGCTCCACTGTGTTCCCTGCCGGCGCGCACTATGACCTGATGCTGATTTCATGGGGCATGGGGCCCCCCCATGAAATCATTGGAGCGGGGGCCTGGAGCAGTAGCTCCAGGTGCTCCAATTATAATCTGGCCCTGGCAGCGCGGCAGATATTAGAACATGGCAACCGCATTAAAGTGATGCGCGCGCCATGTTCTATGTATCGGACGGCAAGAAAACTCGGTATCGAGCTTCGATACCGCACTAGGTACCGAAACTGTACCGAGTTTTCGATATATCGTGCAACACTACTTTCAACTACCTCACCCCCCGACACCTGTGTCTCGCCATTGTCCACCACCTCCTCAGACAACACTGGTAAATCCCCACTGTCAGCACACTGAGACTGCAAAAGGTCTTGCGAATTGGGGCAGAGAATGTTCTGGGGTAGCACATCAGAGAAGGGGTGACTATGGGGTTCCAGGGAGTACGTGACCACATGCAATCTCTATCCAAAAAGTCATACTGAGGCTCACCACCATGCTTTACACTGCAATCTTATTGAAAGACAGACAATCAGGGGTTCACCGCCAGGTTGTCAGGCAGCATTTTTAAGTGGGTCACCATTACCGTGTCCCTGAAAATTGCCTTGGGGTCATCACCAGACTATTGGCCAGATTTAGAAAAAATGGTGCAATTAGGGAGCCTCAGAGGCATCCCTACATGCTGCCCCTGGTGTTTCCTATCCATTTCCAAGGTGTTTCCATCTTTTTCTGAGGTTTTCACATGTTGGGGCAAACTTGACTGTGCAGAACCTTTTGGCCCCTGCAAAAATATTCGGGTCTCCCATAGACTTTAATGGGATTCATGATTCGGCTCGAACCCACGAATCCCGCGGAAAATTCGGGCCGAATTCCGAATCCCCAAATATTTTAGGATTCGATCAACTCTAATAGCCACTACCACTCCTCCCATCCTCGCCTCCCCTCCAGGTTGCTGCATGTCCAGATGGGAAAAAAAAAACTTTAAGTGAATACACCATTTTCAGTACTTTTCTTTACAAGCTTCTTCTGGGCTCTGGCTCATAGTGACTAGATTAAAAAAAAAGTCATGAAATATTTACATTTTATTATTTTTTAAAACCAGACAGATCATTAGTATAGTCCTTGTATTTTCGTTTTATTTTTAATCTGCTCTAATAATGACTAGGTAGGTTTAAATTTGCATTCATTTCAGATACACTTCTAATGAATTTCTCAGTCAATTGCATATAACTTTCATTAGGCTGCATACTATGTTTTATTAATTGCAGTTCTTCACAAATGTAATTAAAATCAATAAAATTCTGCTTTGTCCAGTGCAGTGTAATTTCCTCAGTGCAGGAATTACATCAAATAGACAAAAAGTTCTAATGAGTGAAGGGGAGCTGTCTGCACAGCCTCAAACTTTTAAATTAGAAATTCAATATTTCTATTATTTTATGTAATGTTCTGTTAGATCATATTTATACTAAATATATTTAATGGATTGTTCCACGTTAGATATTGGTTAAGAATAATGTAGCATACAGAGAACTGTTAAACCTAAGGTAAAGCTAAAATAAAAAGTTAAATGTCTACCTTTGAATGCCATTTATGGTTATCCTAAATAAGTCAACATATCACTGCAGTTTAATTATTTTTACATCTTTACAGCAGTCTGAAGATCTGTTTTTTCTGAGCTACAAATCCTGTGTATAGATGTAGAATAAAAAGAACAAATGTTGATTGTCCTCAACTACCACTAGGGGGCGCTAAGGATCTTACTGCATACATAACTCTTGTAATTTGAATAATACATTGTTGGGCCCACCACAGCAAATGATTCAGAGGTGCTATCAGTCACCAAGACAGTGCATACAGGGTGGACCAACATGCTTATAGTGAAGCACCTCACCACCCATGTGGTGACATCATCACGCATATTGCAGGTCTTTTGGCAGGTCCTGTTACGTGAATATAGAAGAAGCTACTACAGCACAATCAAGTGGATGAGGTTCATTTTTTTTTCTAACCCCTAAATGGGCATAATGTTTTGCATTCTGTCTTAAGAATGTTATTATTTTCCAATATAACTATGTCATATTGGAAAATCTTAAAGTGAAGTTTGGGTCCCCATTGACTTCAATGAGGTCTGGGCTCTGGTTGAAGTTCAGGTCCCAAACCCAGGGAACCTGAACTTCCAAGGGTTCGCTCAACTCTAGCTATAACATATCATTGACTTGTGAGAATCAAGCCTTTTGCACATTTAGTTTTGGATAGCTTTGTACTAAATTACTAGGGTACTGGATTAGGATTCCATACACTGGCATCCATTTTTTTGTGCGTCAAGCGGAACTATATATATATATATATATATATATATATATATATATATACCATTCATTGTTTCTCCTAATACTGGAATCATGTGCTCTTAGTGATTTCTTTATGCACGTCAGGCTTTTTCAATAATTTAATACTTTGGTCCAGGAAAGCATTTCTGCTTCTGGAAATGTTGTGACCTATATAAGAAATGACAGTTTGCCTTAACTTGTTTCCCCATTATCAGTGTTGATTGGATAACTGTCTGTTTATGTAAGTCTGCTAGAATTATTCTGAAGTATCAAGTCCTTAAATTCTTTCTATAACCCCTAGTTTATATTTACGGTGATTTATATCCTTATCTTTTGTAGCTGCTATTAAATGACATGCAAAATAAATTAGATGCATTGTATTGACAATATTTTGAACACAATCAATAAAAAATACACAGTATAGTTTAATGCCACATATTGCAGCCATGAGCCTGGCAAAGATCAATGCTATTTATGTAAATAGTACAATATGCTTGGATTATAGATCTTTTCTACACCAATCTATTCACCAGATTTTACGTTTCACGTTCATTCAGTCTTTAGTTGCAAGAAAAAACTTCTAGCAAAGCTGCAAGAACAGCTCAAGAAAAACTAGTGCAGTTCTTGAATAGCAACCAATGAGATTCCCATTTTATTGCTCTGGACAACTGTTTCTTTTTCTCCTCACAATGGATTTGCTAAATCTACTCCAATTTGTTTGGTCATGCAACCTACAATTGTACAATTAACCTTGTACAAATAGCTTTTATAGTAGCATATATAAGTTTAGAATACCTTCACATCCAAAGCTCCATCTAAAAAGTCAATAATGTAACTGATAATTGTATGACAACCAACAGATATTGCTGTAAACCAGAAACCATACACCAGGCAGCAGAATCTATATGATTTTAAATCACATTATATATTATACCAAAGGTGGCCAAAATCTCATCTGTTTAAAAAAAAAAAAAAAAAAGAAAGAAATATGAGGTCTCGGTTGTGCCAAGTCTCTTGTTTCCCTCTACACTTTTTGAAAAACATTTGAGACGGACTGGTTACTAGGGATATGTAATCTGACAACTCCAGATTTAGCTGTTAGTGTATTCATATCAACCAAATTGTCTCAAATGGCTGATTATCTCAAAATTGGTTGCATATAAATTGCAGTATAATAACAAAACCTTCAGCAGTAAAAAAAAAAGCTTTGGTGCTACCAGTCCTTATACTCCCACTATGCCCACTACATTGTTTGAAAATTTTGAGACAAACTAGTTTCTAGGGATGTGCAGCCTGACAACTCTAAATCTAGTTGTTAATGTATCCCTACTATGTGAGCTGTCAAAACTTGATTAGGATTGCACTTGCACTTGAACAAAGAATAGACCCCTGAGCTTGTAGTATGTTAGAACTGGTCACTCAGGTCCAATATTCACACTGAAGCCAGGTGATTAGAATTTGGAAGAATCATTCAGAACAATTAGAATAAAGTTTCTGATAATTTGTAAGTATGGAGCAAGTTTCAGAGAGGAGTCTGTCCCCAATTGTTCATGTTTTATACTGCTACTATTGTGTGTTGTCACAAACACATGATAGCATTGGTTCCTTTGTTGTCCTCATCTGATTTTGTAAAGCTAAGAAAATGAGGTTATAAAGATATTCAAATAAGGGCTCATAAGTGCCCATGGGCGGTGTTCTTGCTTTAAGTGCCCAGGCCCCTCAGTGACTCCTCCCCAGTGTATCATCTGGCCAGCCCTGTCATGCTATTAAGTCATCGTCTCCTCTTGCCAAGATCCCATGCATGAACAGGCACACGACAGACTAAAGTAAGCAGGTCTGTCCCCACACTATGCTGCCCTCAGTGAGGGCAACGTAGTAGAGGCGACAGGTTCCCTTTAAGCCACTACTAAATCCAAATGTAACAAGTTCCATAACTTTACAAGGAAATATTTCTTCTACCTACTAACATACACTTCAAAGAGAACTTTACTATCTTATTTTAGCCCCTAAACTGCCAACATATTGTTATACATTATGGCAATTGGTTTCTGAAGATTACACTTTCTGTGGGATTTCAAATGAGCCAAGATGGACTCCATGATGTCTTTAAAGACCCACACATGTAGTAAGTGCTACTTTATAATCTTTTTTATGCTGCAAGGAAACTTTCTCACAGAAAGTTCTATGACAAGGCCATTCATCTGAATAGGCATTGTGGAAATACAGGCATATGCTGTGGAAGTCACCCATTTAGATGTAAAGAATTGATTTTTAGAAGCAGAAATATATATTGCAAATGTGTAGATGTATGAACTCAAAGTTTTAATTTTAATGCTAATTAAATCTGTGCTCTGTTTGAACCTATTGAAAGTTTGCTAACTACGTTATGGTTAAGACACTTGTGTCCATGAACCTTTATATAGTCATTGTTATGAGGGAAAATGGCAAATGTCTTCCTAAGCAATGACATGTTCAATACCAGCATTTATTTCTTCCATTATTAAAAAAATACAATTGTCACTTTAACTTTCTATCATTTTCCTCTTCAAGCTCAAGCCATGCTAATGGGGCCAGAAAGGTGAAGGATTTAATCCTAAAGTGAGTGCCAGGTAGTGATGAAAGCTTCTTAGCAGAGGAGTATAAACTCTGACTTGGCTGATATTGTTTAATTAAAGATTGAAGATAAGAGGAAACAGTATCTATTGCGGTGGTTATGAAGTCAAAATCAACAGACCATGCTCCTATGGGAACTCGCATTTGCATAAATACTTACATTAATGGCTTATAACATATAATTACATGTAGTCCACATGAACTAATGTCTTAACATTACAGCATTTTTAACTTCTGCTGAAGAATATTATGAGAAGCACATTTACTGCACTAATGTGCCCTGGGCTCCCTAAGCATCAAATCAGGAGGCATACAGATGTGTCCACTTTTACCTTCTGACAATACCAAACAGATTAACACAACATGCTACCAAAGTCATTTCCAGGCTACAATTGACATCGCGACCACATGGTGGCCACATATAGACACATATAGCATAAACCACGCCCAGGAGAATATTGCAAAATCAAAGCTGCTAATCTGAAAATACTCAGCGAGATGAACAAATTTCCTAAAATTCATTTTGTTTCCAATTTGTTTGAAACGCCCAAGAAATTAAATTTGGCTACAAATCTATTCTACCTGAATCTCTCTAAAATCTCAAGAAAATATGATTGTAACAAATCAGATTTTTTTGAACATTTGGGTCCAATTAAAAAATTATAAGGTTACTTTCACACAAGTTAATATTTTCCGGTATTGAGACCCGTCATAGGGTCTCAATACCGGAAAAAAAACAGCTTCTGTTTTGTCCTTATTCATTGTCAATGGGGACAAAACATAATTGATCAGAACAGAGTGCTCCAAAATGCATTCCATTCCGATGCCAGAGAGCAGCACGCTGTGGTTTTCTTTCCATCCTGGGATGCAGAGCAAGACGTTTTCTCTGACACAATGTGACACAATAGAAAACTGATCCATCCCTCATTGACTTTCAATGGAGTTCATGACGGATCCGTTTTGGCTACGTTAAAGATAATACAACTGGATCCGTTCAGAACAGATGCAGATGGTCGTA
This sequence comes from Rhinella marina, assembly GCA_900303285.1. Lineage (NCBI taxonomy): Eukaryota > Metazoa > Chordata > Amphibia > Anura > Bufonidae > Rhinella > Rhinella marina. The sequence goes on along the minus strand of ONZH01012367.1, from coordinate 83,880 downwards.
TTATCAGTAACGGAAGCGTTTTTGCTGAACCCTGCCGGATCCAGCAAAAACGTTAGTGTGAAAGTAGCCTAAAATAGCTAAAAACATTTAGATTATGACCTGAATGGAATCAGTCCCAGAACTGTAGTGTTCCAAAGCAGAATGTTAAGCCCCTTTGCTTCAGTTATTAGGATCCCTGTTTTTTAACACTCTGTTCACACATGCATTGTGATTTCATTTTTTAGCAAAAACCATGGTGCCTCTGTTGCACGACAGATACCATCAAAGCCTCACAGACCCAACTGAATGGAGTCTGTTGGATCCTGGACTAGGCGTTCATTGCTTTGGTGGGCAAAACAGCTGCATCCAACACACTATTCTCCCATTCAAACATGACAGAATTCAAAACAGAGGCACTGACGCAGATGTGCACATATTGTAATAAACTCTTTAAATTATAATGCATGTTATACATGGTATTCAGTATTAACTGTGACAGTTTTCATTTTGGTGTAAAGAAATTGCTTACGCAGTAAATTTTCAACTTTCAGGAGAAACTCTTGTAGTGTACAGATATAAGATCTGTTTTCCCACCTGCTGCAATGAAGCACTTAGCCGAAACACAAGCATAATGGTAAAAAAAAAGGCTTTGCTTTAAATGATATTATTATTTCTCTTCCCTTTTCTTATTTGCTTGCCTCCTTCAACATGCATAATACATAGAACACTTTAACACCTGTAAGAATGTAACATTAGCTCCCACATCCGGCTTTCACTGGAGTCCATTATACATGCAAATTGTTTATTGCTTGAAAATGTATTCATGAAAATACTTTCTTATTCGATGCCTCTCTAACATGGGAGCCTGCCAGTATACATTTATAGAATTTTTCTTGTCAAGAATCACTGGTTCTTTTTATACAGCTGTTCAACATCTGCAAGAGCTCCGAGAACGTAGGATCACGTAACACGGTAAACAAGACTCAATGCAATATATTATTGAAAAAAAGTCTCATAGTGTATGGAGCCTTTTATAATCAGAGAGGAGCGAGGTTGTGGAAAATTTGATTTGGCTCCTTCGCCGAATTTCACAAAGAAATTTGCTTTGAGACAAATTACTTCTTCACGAAGCACAATTCTTTGTATGTAGCAGAAGCAATGATGAGGAACTCCCCCCTGTCATTGAACCCCTCAGATGCCACGTTCATCACTGACTGTGGCTTCTGAGGCTACCATTTAGTCCTTTCAGGGTTTAATCAGGGTAAAAAAAAATAAAACAAATACCTTATTCATTTAATTGCATAGAGGCCACCACAGCCACCTTGACTGAAGACACCAGGCGAAATCTCGTGCGGTGACATGATGACATCATCCCGCTAGCCTCCATGGTGAAGTCATATGTCACTGCGTGAGAGATTTTGTGTGGTATCTTCAATCAAGATGGCAGATGCAGCCTATTCTAGAGCAAATGGATGAGGTGAATATGTTTTTATGTTTTTGTTTGTTTTTACCGCCATTTCAGGGAAAACTGATTCGTTACTACGCAGAGCGAGAAAGTTCAGGTGCGCGGGAAATCTAATTTTTCCTGAAACTTAGATCGAATTCAATTAGTTCGATTTGCTCAACACTATGCCATAAACCATTAGTATAATGTTACATGCACATTACATGTCTAGGCAGCCTAACTTTCTCTCTGTACTGTATATGTTTTCTGGAAATTTACAATGATGGCTTATCTTTAGAATAGGCTATCAATATGAAAATAGAAAGGATCACATCTCTACGGCCAAAACCAGTCAGCAAAACAAGAATGCTGCAGCTCTCACTGTAGTTCCTCTAACTTCCCCATCCACAACAGAACAGATACAGTAATACACATATTCATGCCACTGCGCCTGTAGAGTCCAAAACAGCGGCTGATAAAAGCATTGACTTAAAGGGGTTGTCCCACAAAAAATGTAGACATTTTTCAAACCATCACTTGGTTCCGAAAACTATTCTAATTGCATGTAATAAAAAATTTAGTTTTGCCACTTATTGAGTTATTCAATAAAATATATCTTTATTGCACCACCTGTTGTTTGCTCTTTTCCTTATTTCTTTGTCCATCTTGCTGAGGTGGTCGCACATAGTCAGTTCCATTCTGCCAACAGCTTTATCATCAGTTAGAAAAGGTAATAGTTACAGGGATAGGGCTACAGTAAAAAGGATACACCACCAGAGAAAGGACATGCATGAGGTGCATGTATTATATGAAGTTTGATTTTATTTTTTTAGATTAATCATGGGATACTTGAACTTGTTGATGCTTGTTATTGGGCATTTAACTTTTTAATGCGCCTATGAAATTAATTGGATATTCATATTATACCCGTTTTAGTAACTGTTATCTATTTCTATGTCTCTATGTTATGTCATTCCAGTATTATTCCTAATAGAAGATCATGAATGAATTGAAAGCAGTCAGCAATGAAGGTCCATCCAGTCAGTGTTGCCTGAGCCAGACTGTGCAGGAGGTGTCCAGTTCTGGCAACTGATTCCTTAACTTCAAGTAGAAGTTGAGGAATGGCACAACATAGAGTTATAAGAATAGGTGTTCCAGAATTGTGATTACATGAGGAATGAAGTAATAACTAAAACACATGTCAGGAGAGTTGACAGTTCTTCTTTAAGGGACCATTGTGATGTTTTGCACTGCATACTGGTGGGCATGGTGGACTGTTGAAGTCTCTGGACATAAGTGCAGATGTAATAGCATGGCTCCACGAAATAGCTGAGATGAGGATAATTACTCAATAGCTCAAAATTCAGCTATGTTGTACTGCAGCTAGAGGTTAAAATAGATATGACCTAACTTCTTTAAATGTATTTTATGTCCAAGTTGTCAATTTAAAAAAAAAAAACTTTGTGATTTGTGTCTGAATTGATTCTACCTGAACCAAAAGTGCTCCAATCTCCCTGAAAATCGGCATATAATACACTGAGGTCTTCTAGGACTCATAATTCATTAAACTGGTATAAAGTAGAACTGTCTTAGTTGCCCATAGCAACAAATCATATTCCACCTTTCATTTTCCAAAGGAGTTGTCAAAAATGAAAGGTGGAATCTTATTGGTTGCTATGGACTAAGCCAGTCCTATTTTACACCAGTTTGATAAATGACCTCAATATTAATCTCTATCTTGTCTCCCCCCCACACACACGCACTTTTAAGTTCTTTAATGCAATGACAGCAATAACAATGTCATAGTGACACTGACATGCTGTATATAGCATGGTTGACAGTGTTAACGAACAGCCTGCTTAAAAAACACTGCATCGTCACATTTTTATGCTTTTTAAAATTAAAAAAATATTCAAAAAATTCCCCTTATTAATTTTTCTTATATTAGGCATATTTCTGGCACAAAGGTCCTTTGCACCATGATCTGTGACTTCTCCCTGCTCATGCCAGGTCTAAAAAAGTAATTTGTGAGTGTAGTGTGGGCGGGGAAGTGGATGGGCCAGTAGGCTAGTCTCATTTACTCTTTCCTATCCATGTTTTAGGCATGGAAAATGGTCTAAATGTAAGACAGCTATGAAACTGTCATTTAGAAGTGGAGGAGGATCCCCTGAAGTTATGTATAACTTAGGTGGATCCACCACTAGGTATAGGGGTTATTAAGAACAGAGTCTAAAACGCCGGTCTCAATAAATACTTTTAGAAATGCTTTTAGAAAATATACAAAATAAAACTTCACAGCATCTTGAAGTAAAACAATGTATTAGCTAACACGGAAATACTAATGCAGTTATTGCAGTAAAATATGCGGTTTACCAATGCAGTAAAATTTGTTTGATAAAACTGCACAGTATTTTGAAATAATATAATGCGTTTACTAACACCGGTATACTAATTAAATTATTGCAGTAAAATGTGTGGTGAAAGTGTACAGTATCTTGAAGTGATACGATTAGTGTTGAATTAATCAAGCTTTGAATAAGAGAGCCAAAGTCGATTGATTCAGACACTTTGGTTTTAATGCTGTTTCTCCGTACAGCATTAAAATGTATTGCCTCCATGAAGGCAAAATTTACTTCGGCTGAAGTCACTTGAGACTTCGGTGAATTAATTTGGTAATCACATCTGCGTCTTCAAAAAAGCATTTTAAAATAGCAATCCAAAGTCGTGTTTACCACCGACCGGTACCTCGGTACCAAACACGACTGTGGATTGCTATTTTAAAATGTTTTTGAAGTGAGTCTGTCACCATCATATGACCTTATACAGCACTTACATGGCTTTGTAGCACATCTATACATGATTCTAATGGTACCTTTGTTATTTCCTTTTGACTTGCATAAGCAGGAAAAACGCTGTTTAATCCATATGTAAATGAGCACTCGCAAGTGCCTGAGGGTGGTGTTCAGTGTGTACAAGCCTAGGCTGCTCTGCCTTCTTTTTACTTTACTCTTCTCCAGCCTCTGCCTTTCCCTCCCTCCAAGTCCCTGTGTCATCGCTACTCATGCCCCGGGCTGGCGAAGCAGTGCATAGGTGTGGGATCTCAGCCGGACCTGGCGATGACACAAGGAAATAGGAAGGCAGGCATCTTTATCCTCCCTTGTGTTTTGCCCGACAACTTTCAGAGTAAAATGGTGATGGTGCCATTTTTGCGTGATCTATCCACAACAGATCTCCAAAATTTCAGATTCATTTGGCAGAATTTTTATTTTTTTTGTAATGAATCAGATTTGTTTAGAATCAATTTGCTCACCTCTAGATTGAAGTGAAAGCAGTCATTAAATACAGTACAGACCAAAAGTTTGGACACACCTTCTCATTCAAAGAGTTTTCTGTATTTTCATGACTATGAAAATTGTAGATTCCCACTGAAGGCATGAAAACTATGAATTAACACATGTGGAATTATATACTTAACAAAAAAGTGTGAAACAACTGTAAATATGTCTTATATTCTAGGTTCTTCAAAGTAGCCACCTTTTGCTTTGATTACTGCTTTGCACACTCTTGGCATTCTCTTGATGAGCTTCAAGAGATAGTCACCTGAAATGGTTTTCACTGAACAGTTGTGCCCTGTCAGGTTTAATAAGTGACATTTCTTGCCTTATAAATGGAGTTGGGACCATGAGTTGTGTTGGGCAGAAGTCAGGTGGATACACAGCTGATAGTCCTACTGAATAGACTGTTAGAATGTGTATTATGGCAAGAAAAAAGCAGCTAAGTAAAGAAAAACGAGTGGCCATCATTACTTTAAGAAATGAAGGTCAGTCAGCCTGAAAAATTGGGAAAACTTCGAAAGTGTCCCCAAGTGCAGTGGCAAAACCATCAAACGCTACAAAGAAACTGGCTCACATGAGGATCGCCCCAGGAAAGGAAGACCAAGAGTCACCTCTGCTGCAGAGGATAAGTTCATCCGAGTCACCAGCCTCAGAAATCGCAGGTTAACAGCAGCTCAGATTAGAGACCAGGTCAATGCCACACAGAGTTCTAGCAGCAGACACATCTCTACAACAACTGTTAAGAGGAGACTGTGTGCAGCAGGCCTTCATGGTAAAATAGTTGCTAGGAAACCACTGCTAAGGACAGGTAACAAGCAGAAGATACTTGTTTGGGCTAAAGAACACAAGGAATGGACATTAGACCAGTGGAAATCTGTGCTTTGGTCTGATGAGAATTTGAGATCTTTGGTTCCAACCACCGTGTCTTTGTGCGACGCAGAAAAGGTGAAAGGATGGACTCTACATGCTTGGTTCCCACCATGAAGCATGGAGGAGGAGGAGGTGTGATGGTGTGGGGGTGCTTTGCTGGTGACACTGTTGGGGATTTATTCAAAATTAAAGGCATACTGAACCAGCATGGCTACCACAGCAACTTGCAGCGGCATGCTATTCCATCCGGTTTGCGTTTAGTTGGACCATCATTTATTTATCAACAGGACAATGACCCCAAACACACCTCCAGGCTGTGTAAGGGCTATCTGACCAAGAAGGAGAGTGATGGGGTGCTACACCAGATGACCTGGACTCCACAGTGACCAGACCTGAACCCAATCGAGAAGGTTTGGGGTGAGCTGGACCGCAGAGTGAAGGCAAAAGGGCCAACAAGTGCTAAGCATCTCTGAGAACTCCTTCAAGACTGTTGTAATACCATTTCAGGTGACTACCTCTTGAAGCTCATCAAGAGAATGCCAATCAAAGCAAAAGGTGGCTACTTTGAAGAACCTAGAAGATAAGACATATTTTCAGTTGTTTCAGTTGTATTGAAAAATATACAGTACAAAAGTTTGGACACACCTTCTCATTCAAAGAGTTCTCTGTATTTTCATGACTATGAAAAATGTAGATTCACACTGAAGGCATCAAAATTATGAATTAACGCATGTGGAATTATATACTTAACAAAAAAGTGTGAAACAGCTGTAAATATGTCTTATATTCTAGGTTCTTCAAAGTAGCCACCTTTTGCTTTGATTACTGCTTTGCACACTCTTGGCATTCTCTTGATGAGCTTCAAGAGGTAGTCACCAGAAATAGTTTTCACTTCACAGGTGTGCCCTGTCAGGTTTAATAAGTGGGATTTCTTGCTTTATAAATGGGGTTGGGAACATGAGTTGTGTTGGGCAGAAGTCAGGTGGATACACAGCTGATAGTCCTACTGAATAGACTGTTAGAATGTGTATTATGGCAAGAAAAAAGCAGCTAAGTAAAGAAAAACGAGTGGTCATCATTACTTTAAGAAATGAAGGTCAGTCAGTCCAAAAAATTGGGAAAAGTTTGAAAGTGTCCCCAAGTGCAGTCGCAAAAACCATCAAGCGCTACAAAGAAACTGGCTCACATGAGGACCGCCCCAGGAAAGGAAGACCAAGAATCACCTCTGCTGCAGAGGATAAGTTCATCCGAGTCACCAGCCTCAGAAATCGCAGGTTAATAGCAGCTCAGATTAGAGACCAGGTCAATGCCACACAGAGTTCTAGCAGCAGACACATCTCTACAACAACTGTTAAGAGGACACTGTGTGCAGCAGGCCTTCATGGTAAAATAGCTGCTAGGAAACCACTGCTAAGGACAGGCAACAAGCAGAAGAGACTTGTTTGGGCTAAAGAACACAAGGAATGGACATTAGACCAGTGGAAATCTGTGCTTTGATCTGATGAGTCCAAATTTGAGATCTTTGGTTCCAACCACCGTGTCTTTGTGCCACGCAGAAAAGGTGAACGGATGGACTCTACATGCCTGGTTCCCACAGTGAAGCATGGAGGAGGAGGTGTGATGGTGTGGGGGTGCTTTGCTGGTGACACTGTTGGGGATTTATTCAAAATTGAAGGCATACTGAACCAGCATGGCTACCACAGCATCTTGCAGCGGCATGCTTTTCCATCCGGTTTGCGTTTAGTTGGACCATCATTTATTTATCAACAGGACAATGACCCCAACCACACCTCCAGGCTGTGTTAGGGCTATTTGACCAAGAAGGAGATTGATGGGGTGCTACGTCAGATGACCTGGCCTCCACAGTGACCAGGCCTGAACCCAATCGAGATGGTTTGGGGTGAGCTGGACCGCAGAGTGAAGGCAAAAGGGCCAACAAGTGCTAAGCATCTCTGGGAACTCCTTCAAGACTGTTGGAATACCATTTCAGGTGACTACCTCTTGAAGCTCATCAAGAGAATGCCAAGAGTGTGCAAAGCAGTAATCAAAGCAAAAGGTGGCTACTTTGAAGAACCTAGAATATAAGACATATTTTCAGTTGTTTCACACCTTTTTGTTAAGTATATAATTCCACATGTGTTAATTCATAGTTTTAATGCATTCAGTGTGAATCTACAATTTTCATAGTCATGAAAATACACAAAACTCTTTGAATGAGAAGGTGTGTCCAAACTTTTGGTCTGTACTGTATATCACTGCTCAAAAGCTGAACAATCTTTTAAGAGCAATTCAGTGCATTTTTAGAGCATAATAATGTGAATCTGTTTTATCTTGCAGCATCTATTGTTAAACATGGCGTAATGTGTTTCAGGTAATGGCAAAGGTGGAAATACACTAAGATTATCATATTCATGAGCTAATTTACATGTTGCTATAGTACAAATGTCCTGTATATCATTTGTCAGGAGAGTGAAGTAGACACATGCTTGCATGTGATAAATGGATTTTTTATTAGTGTCTAAAAATATGTACTCTGGGCTTGTAATTAAATACTGAACTACCATACTGTATTAAATACTGTAATCAATATTCCCGCTGCTTTCCTGTTTCTACTGAATTAATTTGTTAAACAAGAAATATTCTACGATATATACATTAGCATAAAAAACACAAAAAAGTCCAGTCAATTGGAATAAACTATTCAATATTTTCTCCTTAGAACAAAGTTCATTATTTAGATGTTGTGGAATTAGAACTTGGCATTTGAGCTGTACTGACTTCACATATCCCTGAAGAGTGAAATTAGGCTGCACATCCAGTTGTAGAAATGAATCTATAAATAAGATGTACATCCTTAAGCTTTCATCCTATGGTAGATTACAGTTTTGAGTAGAATTAATATCATGGCAGTACGATGTCTGAATGATGACTGTGTTTCAAAAAAGTTGTACAGATTTTAAATTATACTCTCTATAACAGCTAATTATTACTTGATCCCTGGTTTATTGCACCCTATGTAATCTGGATTCTCACAGTATTCACATCGAATACTATTTTTCCTGGACTATTTCAACTCTAAAATGTGAGTAGGAAAAGGTCTTCCCAACCCTACCCAGGATCAGAATTACTGTGGACTGTGGTGTTTGTTAAAGGGGCTGTGCAGGCCATATATATTGATGACCTATCATCAGGATAGGTCATCAATAGCTTATTTGTGGAGGTCTGATGTTTGGTACCCCTGCCGATCAGCTGTTTAAAGAGGAGGCGAGCATTGCTTCCTCTTCCTTACATTGCCCTTTGTCTCTGAAGTTTTGATGACGCAGTATAATGACAAGTACTCACTCCATTCACTGTCCTGGATTGCCGCCTCCTCTTCAAACAGCTGATCGGCGGGGTGCTAAGTTCAGGATCCCCGCCCATCAGATATTGATGACCTATCCTTATGATAGGTCATTAATATATAAGGCCCGCACAACCCCTTTAACATGCACAACTCTGGGAAATGGCATTGTTTCCATTTTAAAAGGGTTGTCTTAGAATGTAAAGATATTTTTAGAAATGTACTACCTGGCAAGTTAATCTGTACTAGAGATGAGAAAATTTTCTAAAATTTGCTTCAGTCAAATTCATCTGAATCAACCAAGAAATTTGATTTGGGTACAAATTGATTCTACCCCAATGGAAAGTTCTTCAAATTCCTGCCAAATCTTTGTCTCTCTATTACAATTCTACCAAAACAAATCTGAAGAAATTCAGATTATACTGAATCAGAATTTTAAAAATTTGGGTGCAATTTTGACTCTAAAGAATCAATTTGCTCATCTCTAATCTGTACCAATCTGGCCTTCAAACCCATTGGTAGCTTGCTGTTATTGCTGGAGATGATAACTCACCAAATTACTCCAATGCCCCCAAATAAATGGTCGACCATGTAAAATATATCATGTTGAGTATCCCAATTCTGAAGAATGGCCCTGTCTTATTTGAATTAAATAATGTGTGTCAAATGTACAGTATCAGTGTCTGATGCTGGATGATGTATCTGGTGCATCTTTTGACTCCCTAATCTAGTTTCTACAACTTATTAATTGGCTTAGTTTACACTGAAAATGTATCCATATACCCTGAAACTTTGTCCCAATGCACCAAAGCTTTGTCTCTATGCCAAAATTCTGGCTCTTCTAAAAATCAGTCCCATTGTATCAATAATCTGTCCACCAAAAATTTTAGGCCCACTCAAAATTAGTCTAATCTGTACCACTTTTACTAGAATAGTGGGTTTCTGCTTCATAAATGTGTCTAGAAGGTAGACAAAAGCTGGCCATGGCCATATACTAATTTAAACCAGGAAATGCTGAGGATTAGAGATGAGCGAATCATTGAAAATATTATTTGCCGAACATTCACCGAACTTTTCCTAAAATTTGTGTATTCGACGAATAGATTTGTTTTATTTTCGTACAAAATATACGTTATTATGTGCTATTATCGAACATTCGCTCACTAATAACGATCGTTCATTTACAAAATGTACGCAACTTCTTAGAAGACGTACGCATGAGCGTACAAATAGCTTACGAATCTCAGCGTACTATTGTCTAAGCGATTACGTAATACGCAGGCATGTACGAGGAGAGGCCGCGGCGTGCACTCCTCAGAGGTAAATATGGTAAATAGTGCAAATACATTATCATAAGTATAATATAAACATTTTAAATATCACCTACCTAGTATGCTCACGGACATGTTTAAGTCTCTTTTCTTCTGACACTTGTCATAGAACTGGAGCAGAGTCCCAAACTCAGTCGCAATTTGTAATCCACATAGGCAAAATTGTAATCCAAATGGGTAAAAAAATAGCAGCAAAGGTTCCCTTTAAAAAACCCTCTTTCGAGGGGCTCCCCAAATAACCTGAAAAGGGGGAAAAAAGGGATGAGGCGCACGCATGCGCAACTTGGATAAAAAAAAACGTTTTTTTATGGGGGGTCCTAACAATCCATGGCCATCTGGGTGAGGACAAACGCGGGGCAACAAAACTAAAAACAAGGGCCAACTAGTGCCCACCCTTCAGGATAAGTCCATTTTGTGGCTCCCATAAAAACTGCAGGAATTACTTAAAGGCCAGCAGGTCCTCCTCACTGCTGCTGGAGCTAAAGGACATGAGAGGGCGCTCCTGCCCCATCATGAAAGCGGCCCTGGCTGCTGCAGCAGACCCCCGCCGACCTCTCAAGGATGGTCTTCTTGGTGACTGGGCAGTCACACTGGCAAAGGCAGTGGTAACTTTGGCCCTGCCCATCACTCTGTAGTGGCCAGATCCTCCTGCCGGCATAACAGGTGACAGAATCTCCGGCTGTAATGGTAATGGTAACGGTCTTCCACGAGTGGCGGACTGTGCTGCCTGCAACTGCCATGGCAGTTGGTAGTGGTACTATACCATAGTTGGATGGTACACGAAAGTGTTCGTGGTCATCTGTCCCACATGAAGGATCGGTGGTATCGGTGGCGATGGCGGCAAATCAGGAATCAGGGGATCCGGCTGATCCTGACCTTGGGATTTCTCTTCAAGTCTCAAGGTCACAAGCCTCTTCTGCGGCCTGGACCTCCTCACTCCAGTCTTCCGGGGGCGCTGCAGGAGTAGGTGGTCGCTTTATGATTTTCACCCCAGTAGCAAAGGGGCCTTGGAGGCTCTTCATGGGGGTATACTCCACGTAATCCCCTGCGTGGAGATTGTGGCGTATGGGCGGAAGATACAGCCACTTAACCGAACGGCGGTTAACATATAATTCCTCCGCCGTCTCCTCATCGCCGATGAAACCGACTTCCCTCTCCACGTTGAACCAAATAACGGTTCCCCTTCGGCGCTCCAGCTTAGGGTCACCGGACCGTGGGTGCTCCAAAACTTGCACCACCCACTCCTCCACCAGCTTTTTATATTCCCAGAGGGTCTGGGTGTTCCGGGTGACAGCCTCAGGGACCATCAAGTAGTCCTTGCGCAACGGAGCGGAAACTCCTGCCGCCTCCGCCTTGTCAGCCAGTGGAGTCACCACCTCAGCAGGCACCTCATCCGACTTCCTGTTGAGTTGTGAGAGATAGATCTCCTCTGGTTCCTTCTCCTCATAGGGGTCGTCTGCCCACAACATGCTTCCCCAGTCAGGACGTCGCTGTCTCGCCGCCATCTTACTCTGCTGACTTGCCATGTCTTCCTCACACGCAAGAGAAGTGGGCGGACCTACCAGGGAGGAGTCTGCATCGCTGAATAGAATTCGTACGCAACAGCGTGTAGACCACTATCAGGGAGGAGTCTGCGCAACAGCGTATAGAGTAACTAAATTATACATAGAATAGCGTATAATTTAGCGGACAAACTGCGTAGCGTTGCGTACAAAAGCGAAGCAAATCACCTAATATTTGGATTCGCTTCGCAGCTGAAAAATCCCAAGATTCGATACGAATCAACGAATCCATGAATCGCTTCGCTCATCTCTATTGAGGATGTTGGGAAAAATGATTATTTTTGGTGCATCTGAATAATTGTTTTCAATTTAAGTGAGAATGTCAAGAAAGAGGTGTGACTATCATAGTAAATGTGAGCCAAACTCTTTCTTAGTGGCTCTCTATTCTACAACATTAAGGAGGGAGACCCTCAATGGGTTATCCATGCCCAATAAAGCACATGGGATTATAGTCAGGAGAGACATAGCATGGTAAAAAGAATAAGCTACAGGACATACTGGATGCTATAATCATCATTGGAAAGTCAAGCTTTTGAAGAATCATTGATTTTTATTCATTGTGATTAAAATATAGGCAAAGTATAGTTAGGTACAATAAGTTTCTCTTGAAGGTTTCTCTTGAAGCAACCGAGAGTAGTCAAAAAATTCAAGGGAGACAAAAATGTAAGTAAAACAGGAATACCTAGCAGCAAAAAAAAAAAAAAGCCTGAAGATTGAAGATTTCCAGTAGAGCATAATTATAATGATTAGTCTTTTTTTTATATTGTACTACATTACTGACTCCATGTAATATACTGGAAATATTTTTTAATAGACACAATTCATGTGTCCCTGACATCCTTTTCTTATAAACATCTCCACAGTATTTCATGTAGCTGATTTAGACTTTGCAACTTTCTATAACTATATTAAAACCTGACATGTGCTGTTATGGAAATGTTCACCTCAGGCTACAGTATGCTATGGAGTAAAAAATGCATTAGAATTGTCTTTAAAATAGAAGCCTCAATTCAATAGTTAGATTTTCATTGACTCTGCACTGGAAGCTGTTATAGAACAGTGATATGAAATAACCTTGAAACTTCCATAAAGGTGATTACAAATGCAAACTATCTTCATTTCATCAGATAAAGAAGTGAAATATAGATCTATAGATGATATCAAACATAGAGGGTCAGCATGAGGGGAAAGTCATTACGATTGAGTCTTCTGCATATACAGCTGGTTGATGGTAAAACTTGAGTTGGACTTTTTCATTTGATGACATTTGGATTTTAAACATGTATATATTAACTTTTTATATATTTTCTAGATAAGGATTGTAAAATGTCTGATTTGTTGGACCATGAGCAATATCATGATGTAACCCTATTTGACATGAACTTTATTAAGGTCTCTGTTAGAGATGAGAGAATCGATTCGTTTCGAATCTTGGGAATTTTTAGCTGCGAAGCGAATCCGAATATTAGGTGATTTGCTTCGGTTTTGTACGCATTCGCTACGTAGTTTGTCCTATAAATTATACGCCATTGCTACGCTTAAGTTACTTTATACGCTGTGGCGTACAAATTTAATTAATTAGCGATGCAGACTCCTCCTCGGTAGCTACGCCCCCTTCTCCAGTGCGCAAGGAATACGAGGCAACTCAGGCAATTAAGATGGCGACACAGCGAGTCCCTGACCAGGGAGGCATGGTGTGGGGCACCGACCCCTATGAGGAGAAGGAACCGGAGGAGATCTACGTCTCTCAATATGTCCGGCAGCCTAAGAAGTCATTTGGTTTGAGGTGCCCGCTGAGGTGTTTACTCTGCTGTCTGACACGGCGGAGGCAGCAGGAGTTCCTGCTCCGCCGCGGAAGGGCTACTCCCAAAATTCAATGGTACCCGAGGCTGTCACCCGGAGCACCCTGGCCCTCTGGGAATACAAAAAGTTGGTAGAGGAGTGGGTTGTGCAGGTTTTGGAGCACCCACGGTCTGGTGACCCCAAGCTGGAGTGTCGAAGGGGTACCGTTATTTGGTTCAGTGTGGAACGGGGAGTAGGTTTTATCAGCGATGAGGAGACGGCGGAAGAATTATATGTAAACTGCCATTCTGTAAAGTGGCCGTATCTTCCACCCGTCCGCCACAAACTCCACACAGGGGATTACGTGGAGTATACCCCCATGAAGAGCCTCCAACGCCCCTTTACTACTGGGGTGAAACTCCTTAAGCAACCAGCTACTCCTGCAGTACCCCCAGAAGACTGTAATGAGGAGGCCCAGGCCGCAGAAGAGGCTCGGTGTTCCCATGAGACCAATGATGGGACTCTGCAATCTGAGGAGAAATCACAAGCTCAGCTCGAACCCCTGATACCAGATTTGCCACCGCCACCGATACTTCATGTGCTCACGGAAGACCGTTACCAGAGCCCTTACAGCCGGAGATTCTGTCACCTTGTATGCTGGCGGGAGGATCTGGCCACTACAAGGTAATGGGCAAGGCCCAAGTTGCCACGGCCCTTGCCAGTGTGACCGCCCGGTCACTACCAAGACCATCCCTGAGAGGTTGGTGGGGGTCTGCTTCCGCAGCCAGTGTCACTTTCATGAGGCAGGAGCGCCCACTCATGTCTTTTAGCTCCAGCAGCAGTGAAGAGGACCTGATGGCCCTTAAGTAAGGATCCTGCAGCTTTTATGGGAGCCACAATGTGGACTTAACCTGAAGGGTGAGCATTAGTTGGCATGTGTTTTTATTTTTGTTGCCCTGTGTTTGTCCTGACCCAGATGGACATGGATTGTCAGGACTCCCCCCATCAAAAACAAAAAGTTTTAACCAAGTTGCACAGACGTGCGCCTCATCCCTTTTTTCCCCCTTTTCAGGTTATTGGGGAGCCTCTTGAAGGGGGTTTTTAAGGAACCTGTGCTATTTTTTTACCTATTACAATTTTACCTATGTGGATTACAAATTGCAACTGAATTTGGGACTCTGCTCCAGTTGTATGACAAGCGTCAGAAGAAAAGCGACTTAGACGTGAGCATACTAGGTAGGTGATATTTAAAATGTTTACATTATACTTATAATGTATTTGCACTATATTGTTTGCACTGGATTGTTTGCACTAATGTTTTTACCTTTCAGCAACGTTTTCAAGTATGTTGCCCATTGTATTTCTTTACAGGTACCGCAATGTGTCGTCATATTCACTTTATAGTATGGTGCATGGTTGTACTATGCACTTAGCTGGATAGACAGCACCTTACTTGTTCTACCTCAAATATACATACTGCCTCTGAGGGCGATTTCAGATCTGACCATTCACGCTGGATCTGGCCCGGGGTCCGCAAGGTGTCGAAACGATGGCGCAAGCTTCGGATCACCTCCTTCTTAAGCTGGTTTGGATCGTGGTGTGTGCCATCGTAATCCTCTCTGTCCATCAGCCGGATCAGGAATTTCAGCTCTTCAGAGCTAAATGATGAGGATCGCCTGGATGCCATTTTCGAATATTCGCTCTGCCTCTGAGGAGTACATGCCACAGCCTCTCGTCGTGCGTGCCTGCGTATTACATCATCGCGTAGACAATAGTACGCTGAGGATTCGTACGCTATTTGTACGCTCATGTGTACGTCTTCTAAGAAGTTGCGTACATTTTTTAAATGTACGTTCATTATTAGTGCGCAAATGTTCGCTAATAACACATAATAACGTATATTTTGAACGCAAATACAACAAATCTATTCGTTGAATATACAAATCTTAGGAATAGTTCAGCGAATAATTTTTTTAATGATTCGCTGATCTCTAGTCTCTGTGTAATATATTTAACTGACTTCTTGAATACCGATCACCCATAATATTAAAAGCTACCTGCCTCATACCATGTAGATCCCTCTTGTGACACCAAAACAGTTCTGATCTGTCAAGGCATGAACTCCAGAAGATTTCTAAAGACGCCTCGTGGTATCTGGCACCAAGATGTTGGCAGCAGAACCTGTTAAAGGGATTCTGTCACCACGATTTTAGTGACAGAGCTTTTCACATCATCACATCTATCACCTCGATTTGGTTAAAACTATACTTGTCTTAATGCCATATGTATTGTCATTTTAGCAAAAAATACCTTTTATTCACATGCAAATCACCTCTATAAGGAGCCCAAGGGTCTGTCTCTCTGGCCGGTGGAGCCCAGCACCGCCCTACTGCTAATTATTCACTCCTTTCATGGCTGACGTCATTCTCCTGGTGCGCCATAATCTCGCGTTTCGCTGGCTGAGGCTGCTGCCAGGACACCGCACAGATGCAGACAGATGGATCCAGGGTGCATGCGCGAGATTAGATGTGATGATGTGAAAAGCTCTGTCACTAAAATCGTGGTGACAGAATCCCTTTAAGTTGTGAGGTGGGTTCCTCCATGGATCAGACTTGTTTTTCTACCTTATCCATACCATCAGTTCTCAATAGGGTTGAGATCTGGTAAGGTTGGAGGACAAACCTACACTTTGAACTTTTTTCATGCTCTTTAAAACACCCCTGAAAAATTATTTGTAATCTGGCAGGGCACATTCATTAATTAAAAGTGTCCATTTTAAAATGATTCTAACACAAGACCTTCAAGAACTGACTGTTCACTTACCACCTAGTAAAGATCATCCCTCAAAAGGTGCCATTGTTATGGAATAATCAATGGTACGGTATGTACTTCATGATATTTAGCGGCATGGATGATTTGACTATATATAATCATGTAACGGACATTTTGTTCAAATAATGACATTTGCTAATATTTTACTTTCCAACAAAGCCATTATTCTTTTTTTTCTGTGATTTCATGAATACAAATATTGTCTGAGAATCTCTGTGTTCTCTGAATGTAAGAGGATTTATGTAATTATTTAAGTATATTTATGAGATTCATTAGAACCTTTTAAAAGTCTTTCAACATTAAACTTATAGTATCTATTCATGACTCTGTTCTGAATCTTCAGCATAGAGTGCGACGATTGATCTCAAACGGTCTCTAAACACCATTTTTTTTTTCTTGCATTTGCCCATTAGAAGTAACAGAGATCAACCTGTCCCCCGCTGCTGTGCTGCATAGTTTGAAAACCTTAATCAAAGAAAGTGTGAGAATGATCAAAGCAGAGGAGTTTGATTCCTACATTCAATGTTTGACATAGCTGTGAACTGCAGAAGAACAAGGGGCTTCTATGAAGACTATAAAGGGTGATGTAAAAAAAATGTCATCTGCTTTACTATGCCCATCTTCAGCTATAAAGACTGGAGATAAAACAACGGTCTGATAACTGCCCTTGAAAAGAGCAGTGCCCACATTTGTAAAACTGCACCATTATATTTAGAAGTGCAGTATATAGAATGTCTATTCAAACCAGCCCATTGTGAGGTTCATGGTCTAATTTTTGTATCTCACACACACACACACACACACACACACACACACACACACACTAAGGGTCATTTAACACAACTGTATTTTTGTTCCTAAAAGGGGTTGTCCAGGATTTTTATATTGATGGTCTATCCTCTGGAAAGCCCATCAATATCTGATCCATGAGGGTCCAACACCCTGCATCCCTCATTAATATGCTATTCAGCAGTAGCTCCAGCTCCAAAACTAGGTGCAAGAAATACACATCTCCATCCATTGTGTAGTGGACAGAGTTAGTCACAGCAGTGGTGCTTCCGCTGAAGTGAATGGGCGCAGTACTGTAGCAACCAGCTCCATTCTCCACACATTTTACAGAGCTGTTTAGTTCTGGCGCCTACATCTGGCACTAGGGCTACCACCAAGGCTGTGGTGTGTCTGTGTGATGCTGATTAGATATTGGTGGCCTATCCTGAGGACTAGCCCTTAAAGACCTTCTTCAGGAATTATTTAAATTAGCTGCAAGCCGCCTGTACTAGAATGTGAGGACTGGTTGCCTCTTGCAGAGCTTCCTAGGGGGCTAGGGATACAGGGCTTACTACAAACAAGGTGGTCTCCATAAAGAGAAAGAGTTCCCCTCCAGACAATGCATATATATTGCCCAGAAACCCAGAGTAGCATACTAGTCTCACGCTCTCTTTCTCTCACAGGGCAATTTGAGCATTTTTTTTTTTTAATTTGCTAAATCAGAAATCAATCGGAAAGAAAATTGTTAATCTGTATTACAAATGTATCTTATTATTTTGTTTACATAAACACTTACAAAAACACTCAAATACATAATTTTCCTGTTAATGCATTTATTTGGGCTCCTATAACCTTCATAAAAAATATTTGTAGAACCTGAGGTGATAGCACATGACACAAGCATCCTCTGTTTACACCATACCCTCCTACCATGCACTACGCATACAATCTTACATATATTTTGCATAGAATATTCCTTTAATACCTTCTAATAAAGGTATAAAGGTATAAAACATATAAAAAGTTAATCATATAACAGTGCATGTCCTTTCATGATGTTAGCAATTATTAAGGCCCAACAGGATGCTCAGTTAAAAGGCAAAAGGCAATGAATCCTATTGATCAACGATACAATACAAAAGGCATTAGCAAGCATATATTTGAAGGAAAAAGAGTGAATTAGAAAGCTTCCAGTGTAGACGCGAGCGGTATGCATGGCAACATAGATGATAGAATCCCACACTCAAGCTGTCACAGAGGCAGAAATAAAATGAATGACCTAAGACTCTCCAGAGGAGGGCCTCCAGAGTAGACTGACTTGTGTACAAGCTTCGCTTTCAGCTGAATCATACTTCCATGACCCAGCTCTGCCAATTCTACTGTATAAAAAATGCTCCTGGTGGAAGCTCGCTGTCCACAAGCTTCTCTAAGTAACTTCCCAGGACAGTGTTTTGTAATTGCAGATGTCAAAGTGAAGTAAAACCTACAAGGATACCTTAAATAGCTGTCTGTTACAAGTTAAAAGGAAAAGTTTTGCAGGGTACTGTTTATAAAGCAAAATCTCTATAGACATAACAAAGTAGAGGAGGGAATACAGCTTGTCTGTCTTAAACTAAATGTTGGAGATTTGGTTTTTATACTTGACCTTAATGGGACTCTCCAAGAGTAGAAAAAACAGCAAATTAATATATTTTTACTAATAGAACAAAGAGCTCATCTCTTAACTCTTCTGCTGAAAAAATGGTCTTGTCGTACTGACATGTGACTGTTGCAGTCAAAAGTCACATATCGATTCTGCAAGACCAATGGAGTGGTGGGTGATCACTTTTTTTAAACTCTTGAACAACTGCTTTAAAAAAGCAAAACAAACTATATAACATATATCTAAATCTAATATCTAGTTTTTTATTTTATTATATCTGTTGCTATTTTGTATGGAATTGTTATTTCTTTACAGGTTTAACAGAGAAATAAAATATTACATCATGAGACAAACAACTTTATGTTCAATCTTTGGGTCAGAGCTCCATGGTAACACAAAGCTGCATGTGATTAACTGCAAAATCATAGTTTTACTGTCACTCTCTGCTGACTTTAAAGTTTACTTAGGGGAAGAACCAAAGGTCTGTTTTTGCAATTTTATAAGGTTGTTTGACACTTTTCTAAGAAAATATTTAAAAGAACCAGTCATCAGTTTTACGCTGCCTAGAGAGCATGAAACACCCTCAAAAGTCAGGCATGGGGAGAAGTATCTGCTAGGTGGAACCTTTTGTCAGACTCGGCTTGATTGACAGGTTCCTTCCTTGTGGGAGGGGCCAGCAAGGAGTTGTCTAAGGTACACATAAAGCCATGTCTGACTTATTTTTAAAACTATATTTCCTCTGTAACTCAACAGTGTAATTCCCATTCATGCTGGATTAAATTATTTTAGTATTCTATCTATCTATAAAGTAAAGTGAGGCAGCACTCCAAATATGGTGAAAGGACGAAGACCCGTTCATTCTCAAGGCTTGACAAAGGCCTCATTGTGTTGGGCTGAAACGTTGCCTTAGGAATAAACAGGTCTTCACCCTTTCACCATATTTGGAGTGCTGCCTCACTTTTTGTTTTTTGGATCTATCAGTGGAAGAAATACCTACCTTCCCTGAGGATTTGCACCCATCTCTATACTGTCTAACTGTGCTGATGTCTTCTTTGTAATTCTATCTGTAACTCAACAGTGTAAGTCCCATTCATGCTGGATTTAATTATTTCACTATTTCATATCTATCTATCTATCTATCTACTATTTATCTACTATCGCTCTATTATCTATAGATGTTTCCTTCTTTACCTTTCTTCTTGGCTGAGATGTGTGACCAAATTATTTGAATCTATAACCAAATTTATGTATATATGAAGTTGTACACATCAGTGTCTATCTACTAATTTATATACAGTACACAAGGAGTCAACAAGTGTATATACAGTGCCTTGCGAAAGTATTTGGCCCCTGGAACTTTTCAACCTTTTGCCATATTTCAGGCTTCAAACAAAAAGATATAACATTTTAAATTTTTGGTGAAGAATCAACAATAAGTGGGTCACAATTGTGAAATGGAATGAAATTTATTGGATCATTTAAACTTTTTTTTGTAATAATAAAACTGAAAAGTGGGGTGTGCAAAATTATTTGGCCCCCTTGCATTAATACTTTGTTGCGCCACCTTTTGCTGCGATTACAGCTGCAAGTCGCTTGGGGTATGTCTCTATCAGTTTTGCACATCTAGAGACTGAAATTCTTGCCCATTCTTCCTTGCAAAACAGCTCAAGCTCTTTCAGGTTCGATGGAGAGCATTTGTAAACAGAAGTTTTTAGCTCTTTCCACATATTCTCAATTAGATTCAGGTCTGGACTTTGACTTGGCCATTCTAAGACCTGGATACATTTATTTTTTAAAACATTCCACTGTAGATTTTGCTTTATGTTTCGGATCATTGTCTTGTTGGAAGATAAATCTCCGTCCTAGTCTCAGGTCTTTTGCAGACTCCAACAGGTTTTCATCCAGAATGGTCCTGTATTTGGCTCCATCCATCTTCCCATCAATTTTAACCATCTTCCTGTCCCTACTGATGAAAAGCAGGCCCAAACCATGATGCTGCTACCACCATGTTTGACAGTGGGAATGGTGTATTCAGGGTGATGAGCTGTGTTACTTTTATGTCAAACATATAGCTTTGCATTGTTTACAAAAAGTTTGATTTTGGTTTCATCTGACCAGAGCACCTTCGTCCACATGTTTGGTGTGTCTCCCAGGTGGCTTGTGGCAAACTGTAAACAAGACTTTTTATGGATATCTTTGAGAAATGCTTTCTTCTTGCCACTCTTCCATAAAAGCCAGATTTGTGAAGCGTTCGACTGATTGTTGTCCTATGGACAGACTCTCCCACCTCAGCTGTAGATCCTGAGTGATCATGGGCCTCTTGGCTGCATCTCTGATCAGTCTTCTTCTTGTTTGAGATGAAAGTTTAGAGGGAAGGCCGGGTCTTGGTAGATTTGCAGTGGTCTGATACTCCTTCCATTTGAATATGATCACTTGCACAGTGCTCCTTGGGATGTTTAAAGCTTGGAAAATCTTTTGGTATTCAAATCCAGCTTTAAACTTCTCCACAACAGTATAACGGACCTGCCTGGTATGTTCCTTTGTCTTCATGATGCTCTCTGTGCTTTAAACAGAACACTGAGACTATCACAGAGCAGATACATTTATATGGAGACTTGAATACACACAGGTGGATTCTATTTATCTTTATCAGTCATTTAGGACAACATTGGACCATTCAGAGATCCTCAATGATCTTCTGGAGTGAGTTTTCTTAACTGAGAGTAAATGGGACGAATAATTTTGCACGCCCAACTTTTCAGTTTTATTATAACAACAAAAGTTCAAATGATCCAATAAATTTTTGTTCCACTTCACAATTGTGACCCACTTGTTGTTGATTCTTCACCAAAAATTTAAAATGTTATATCTTTTTGTTTGAAGCCTGAAATGTGGCAAAACGTTGAAAAGTTCCAGGGGGGCGAATACTTTCGCAAGGCACTGTATATATATGTGTGTATATATATATATATATATATATATATATATATATTTATACAGTACAGACCAAAAGTTTGGACACACCTTCTAATTCAAAGAGTTTTCTGTATTTTCATGACTATGAAAATTGTAGATTCACATTGAAGGCATCAAAACTATGAATTAACACATGTGGAATGATATACTTAACAAAAAAGTGTGAAACAACTGAAAATATGTCTTATATTCTAGGTTCTTCAAAGTAGCCACCTTTTGCTTTGATTACTGCTTTGCACACTCTTGGCATTCTCTTGATGATGGTTTTTGCCACTGCACTTGGGGACACTTTCAAAGTTTTCCCAATTTTTCTGACTGACTGACCTTCATTTCTTAAAGTAATGATGGCCACTCGTTTTTCTTTACTTAGCTGCTTTTTTCTTGCCATAATACAAATTCTAACAGTCTATTCAGTAGGACTATCAGCTGTGTATCCACCTGACTTCTGCCCAACACAACTCATGGTCCCAACCCCATTTATAAGGCAAGAAATTCCACTTATTAAATCTGACAGGGCACACCTGTGAAGTGAAAACCATTTCAGGTGACTACCTCTTGAAGCTAATCAGGAGAATGCCAAGAGTGTGCAAAGCAGTAATCAATGCAAAAGGTGGCTACTTTGAAGAACCTAGAATATAAGACATATTTTCAGTTGTTTCACACTTTTTTGTTAAGTATATAATTCCACATGTGTTAATTCATAGTTTTTATGCCTTTAGTGTGAATCTACAATTTTTATAGTTATGAAAATACAGAAAACTCTTTGAATGAGAAGGTGTGTCCAAACTTTTGGTCTGTACTGTATATATTCAGAAATTCACTGTATATTCATTCAGAAATAGAAGTCAACAAAACATTTTTTTGTTGCTATTAGTCCTTCTAAAAGTACCAATGAACTACACAGATTGACCTTAGAAGAAATGGCTGTATGCCGAATGCAAGTTTTACATCCTATTTACTTAATAAAAAGCCCTGACCTGCCTTCTGAAGTGCATTACATGCACCACCTAATACAGCATTATGTACACATGAACATTCTGCTGGTATCTCATTACTTACTGCTTGGAGGAGATTAATGTTCTATTTACTTTAAACTACATTTTCTCAGCTATGAAGAGAAAGTGACATTTAAGATGCAAAACAAAACCCTCTTCCTCATGCAGAAATGTGTAAACTATATTATATCATCAATGTCTTCCAATCTGTCAAATGTTTGTTCGTTTTATGGATTTCAGCTTTCAAAATCAGTCTTTCCTTATATAAGGTTATGTGACATATTCCCTTTTTTATTTTTCAAGGGGATTTCTAAGATGATTCATGATACAGACATAACATCAAAAAGTCAAAAGCAGAGAAATCCTAGCCTGGATGGGCTTTGTGCCCAAACAGACTTTTCCCTTTAAATCAGTGCTGTCTGAGCAGATACAGATATTTCACAGCACAATTTGTCATTCATTACCTTTGGACCTCATCATTTGTGCATAAAAAAATATGTTTACGCATTTAATGCAGTAAACTTTTTACATATCTGCTAAAAATGTAAGGATGTAAAATTGATAAATATGGCTCCCAGGGGGACTTAAGGTATAGGGATTGTTCAGTCTTTTCCAAGTGATGGCCTTTCCGGCATCCTGTACCCCTGCCGATCAGCTGTTTTGTGCAGTTCACACTGGAATTGTAGTGGACAGTGGTCATCAATGCAGCATTGCTCCCATTGAAGTCTATGAGAGCAACACTACAGTAAGGAGAGCTGTCTAAGAACAGCTTCTCGGTGGGGGTTACAGGGTGTTAAACCTCGCTTATCAGCCAATGATAGCCTATCCTTTCTTGAGGCCATCACTTAAAAAAGAAGGACCTTTGAGGTCCTTTAAGCTCAAACGCAGGTTTAAGGCTATGGACATGTTTGAATGTGTAGATTATTACTGCATTGCACTTTTCCCTACTTCTCTTCTTCAGCCTGCATCTTTTCAAGTATATTCCAGACTGATCAAGCTCCTTCACAGTGAAATTGACCAAAGAAGCTGTCTGAAGGTTTGGTCTCTAGTAGTGTTGAGTATTCGGCTGAACATGACGGCGCTTGGGTCCGCGCGGTGTTCGACCGAACATCATGTGTGCTCGAGCGACATGCTCGAGTCCCCTCCCTGCATGCTAATTAGCCAATTAGCGTGCGGGAAGGTACTGGCATTCACTGTAATGCCAGTAGCCATGTTGGCTACTGGCATTACACTGATTGGATGGCCGGGAACACGTCATCGGGTGCTATAAAACACCCGGTGACATGTGACCGGCTCATACCGAGCCAGGGACAGCTGCTGCAAGGAGGGACAGATAGTGTAGGGAGAGAAGAACGCTAGGCAGGGATAGTATTTATTCCAAAAAGACTCAAAAGCCCTTTTAAGGGCTATTTTATCTTGCTGGAAAACATTTTTTATTTTGGGGGTGTTAAAAATAGCGCTAGGTGGCCTGCTATTAACACCACCTGTGCAGCTGCTGCATGCTATATTACTCTCTGTATACTATATACCTGACATCCTTTGCTATTATTTCTGCTGTTAAGCCCGCAGTACTTCTTTTGCGTTTTAATGTATAACATTTGCACAAGGAGGGACTTATAGTGTAGGGATAGGATTTGGCTAGGCAGGGCTAGTAGTTCTGTTCAAAAGACACAAAAGTCCATTGTTATATCTGGCTGCATATATTTTTTATTTTATTTTGGGCAAAAAGAACGCAAGTGTGCCTTACGCTAATACCACGTGCACAGCGTGTGCATTAGAACTGTTCTGTAGTCTATATACCTGACATCTGTTGCTATTTTTTCTACTGTTAATTAAGGCCACAGTTCCTCATTTGCGGCTGCTGTATAACATTTGCGCAAGGAGGGACATATAGTATAGGGATAGGCTTTGGCTAGGCCGGGCTAGTAGTTCTGTTCAAAAGACACACAAGTCCATTGTTATATCTGGCTGCAATATATTATTTTTGTGGTGGGTTAAAAATTGCGCAAGGTTGCCTGACCTTAACACCACCTTTTCAGCGTCTGCTGTCTAACATTTATGTTTCCCAAATAACAGAAATCCGGTGTATTTTTTTCTGCAGGTATTGAAGGCGACATTACTAATGTGGCCGTGATTATCTGAAGAAAGAAACGCAATAAATGTCAGGTACATAGGAGAAACATACATTGTCCCGCACATGTAATGTCACCGTGATTAGCGGCAGAAAGAAACGCAATAAATATCAGGTATATAGGAAAAACATACATTGTCCGGCACACGCTGCGCAGCTGGTGTTAAGATTAGGCAAACTTGCGCAAATTTTGACCATCAAGAATAACAATATTGCAGCCAAATATAACAAAAGTCCTTAAAAGGCCACTTATGAGAACCTTTTCCACATGCAGCGCTGTCTACCTTTATTGTGAGGAGGTAGAGTTCCAGTGCGTGCTCAGGTCGCACAGCAGTCAGTGAGCTGGCAAGTGTAAGCACTGCTGCAGCGTTGCCAGACTGGTGGAAGCTGTAGGTGACTTTCAGAAATGTGCACCTTCACCAGCAGCTCAGGCAAAAAAGTGTAGTTTTTGAGAAGCCGCTGAACCACTAAGTTGAAGCAGTTGTTTGGGCTGAGGGAGACTCCTGTTAGTCCTTCCTGTTGGAGGAACAGGTAGACTCATTCCTGTCATTAGTTCCAGGGTCCTATAGGGTCAGTTTGGTTTAGGTTCCTGTTTATGAACTCGCCTACCTTTGAGGCCTGTGCATACTGGTAGTCAGTCAGATATAGAGTCAGGGTTTCCTTTAGACGGTGTCCATCTTCCTTCCTTAGTTTCTAGGCCTAATCTCCTTTCCCTCCTACGCTCTGTGTGGTTTTCCCCAAACACACGAGCGTGACAGTATGTGTGTGAGCTTGCCACTGTGGTGGTGTGTTGTTTGTCACCCAAGCAAATAAGTTTAAGCACAGCCTGTTGCTGCTTCCCCACCGCTGTGCTAAACTGCTTCCAGCTACTGACTGATGGCTGACTGGTGCTGCAAGATGAGAATTCCTAGATGGAAGTGGTGGAGGAGAAGAAGGGGTTGCAGCCGCTAATATAGGTGGTGGCGGAAATCCTGATGGAAGTAGGGCCCACAATCCTTTGTGTCGGTAGCATCTATGCCATCCCAGGGTACTACTCACTCCTAACGTCCACAGCGTTCAGCCAGTGAACCCTGTCAACCCTGACTCTAAATCTGACTGACTACCAGTATGAACAAGCCTCAAAGTTAAGCGAGTTCATACACAGGAACCTAAACCAAACTGACCCTATAGGACCCTGGAATTAATGACAGGAATGAGTCTACCTGTTCCTCCAACAGGAAGGACGAACAGCAGTCTCCCTCAGGCCAAACAACTGCTTCAACTTAATGGTTCAGTGGTTTCTCAAAATCTACACCAATTTGCCTGAGCTGCTGGTGAAGGTGCCCATTTCTGAAAGTCACCTACAGCTTCCACCGGTCTAGCAACACTGCAGCAGCGCTTACACTTGCCAGCTCACTGACTGCTGTGCGACCTGAGCACGCGCTGGAATTCTACCTCCTAGGCGTACCTAGCTGACAATGTCAACATCCTCAGCGATCCCTCTGTGCCTTATAATTATTGGGTGTCTAAGCAGGACACATGGCACGAACTGGCGCTCTACGCCTTGGAGGTTCTGGCCTGCCCTGTGGCCAGCGTTTTGTCAGAGAGGTTTTTTAGTGCCGCTGGGGGCATAATAACTGCTAAGTGCATCCGCCTGGCAACTGAAAATTCAAGGCCTGGATTGCCCCTAATTCTCTACCCCACCAGAGGAAAGCAGCTGACCATAAAGGAACTTTAAATGTGGCTTTTAAGGTGTATTGAATACACTGTATTTCCATTCACCCCTTCCTCTTCTCGTCCTCTTCCTCCTCTTCCTCCATCATATCAAACTGCTTATTAGGCTTCCTCGCCTTTAAATATTTAAGAGGTTCACCAGCAGGCCCTCACCCCTAATTTTTTTACCTAAAAAATTCACCTCACTCTGGTCCTCCTCCTGACATGTTGACTTAACAAGAACCTGTCTTGTGCCTTCCTCCAAACTGAGACATGAAGCTAGGAGTTTTGGATGACTTTTTTTCTTGTGCTCTGCCAGCAGACACTGTTTCACCGCGCCCACCGTGCACCATCAGTAGCACGCCCACTTCCTTGTCCCTTACTGCTCACCTTGCGCATACTAAGGGTGGGTTCACATCAGCGTTATGCTTTCCGTTTGTGTTTTCCGTTATAACATGGTTATAACGGAAAATAACGGAAACCATAAGACGGAAGTCAAAACGGAAGCCTTTAGAGGCATTCCGTTTTGATCCGTCATAATAGAAGCCTATGAGAATCATAACGGATCCATTTGGTTCCCGTTATGCAAGACGGAAAACAAAGTCCTGTTGACAGGACTTTTTTTTCCGTTCTGCATAACGGAACTCAGACGGATCCGTTATGATTCTCATAGGCTTCTATTATGACGGATCAAAACGGAATGCCTCTAAAGGCTTTCGTTTTGACTTCCATCTTATGGTTTCCGTTATTTTCCGTTATAACCATGTTATAACGGAAAACACAAACGGAAAGCATAACGCTGATGTGAACCCACCCTAAATTGTATATATGCAAGTTTGTCAAAAGTACAGTTGCGCAGATTTTTTTTAGTGTATGAGCAGAAAAATTTCACAGAATGAGTAATTGTTATGCAGCAGACGCAGCGCAGATAATGTCACACACCTGTACTGCATGTGTAGTATAACCTTTCTGTATCCTAAATACCTGACTTCCAGTGTATTTTTTTTGCCGTTATTCATATAATGTATAACGTTTGCGCAATCAGGCACAGATAGTGTAGGGATAGGATTTGGCTAAGCAGAGCTAGTTGTTCTCTTGAAAAGACCCAAAAGTCCTTTTAAGGACTTTTGTTATATTTGGCTGCAATATTGTTATTCTTGATGGTCAAAATTTGCGCAAGTTTGCCTAATCTTAACACCAGCTGTGCAGTGTGTGCAGGACAATGTATGTTTCTCCTATATATCTGACATTTATTGCGTTTCTTTCTGTCGCTAATCACGGCGACATTAGTAATGTCGCCTTCAATAGCTGCAGAAAAGAATACACCGGATTTCTGTTATTTGGGATACACAAATGTTAGACAGCAGACGCTGAAAAGTGGTGTTAAGGTTAGGCAACCGTGCAGTATTTTTAACCCATCAAAAAAATAATATATTGCAGCCAGACATAACAACGGACTTTTGTGTCTTTTGAACAGAACAACTAGCCCTACCTAGCCAAATCATATCCCTACAGTATAAGTCCCTCCTTGTACAAATGTTATATAGCAGACAACAATGGATGTCAGCTACGTAGACTTTTGAACAGTTGTAATACACTGTGCACCTAGCGTTTCTGACAGGGCACACTTTGTTTTGTTTTTGCCACCAAAAATAAATAAATAAAAAATGCAGAAGGATTTAACAATGGACTTTTGTGTCTTTTGAACAATGATACTAACCCTGCCTATAGAAATTCTATCCCTACGAAATTATAGCAAAGTATGTCAGGTATATGGTATATAGAGAGTATCCTACAGCATGCAGCAGCAGCACATGTGGAATTAATGGCAGGCCACCTAGTGCTATTTTCACCACCTTTAAACACCTTAAAAATAATAAAATATTGCTTTGTGCCAGATACAATAGCCCTTAAAAGGGCTTTTGGGTCTTTTTTGAGCGATTTCTATCCCTGCCTAGCGTGCTTCTCTCCCTACAGTGTATGTCCCACCTTGCTGCAGCAGCGCATGTGGCTTTAATGGTAGGCAACTTAGCGTTATTTTCACCACCTTTAAACACCCCCAAAAAAATAAAATACTGCTTTGTGCCACATATAATAGCCCTTAAAAGGGCTTTTGGGTCTTTGTTTAGCGATTTCTATCCCTACCTAGCGTGCTTCTCTCCCTACACTGTCTGTCCCTGCATGCAGCAGCTCTCCCTGTCTAACACTGGCCGGGTCACATGTCACCAGGTGCTTTCTAGCCTAGCACCCGGTGACATGTGACCCGGCTAGCAAATCAGTGTAATGCCAGTAGCTAAGATGGCTACTGGCATTACACTAAATGCCATCCCTCCCCGCATGCTAATTGGCATGGTCCCGAGCACCGCCATGTTCGGGCGAATAGTGTATTTGGCCGAACATGTTCGCTCAATACTAGTAGCGTCCCTGGCCAGAAGCACTTGTCCTTGTGTCAGTCGTTAAGTGGACCTTTCCAGTAACTGCATTGGTCAGGGCACGGGTTATGTTTCAGGACACATGCTGGTGTAAGGCGGTGAGGGCACACCAGCAAAAATAGTGTTGGCTAGGTACTGCGTAACGACGGACAGCCGCCGCCAACAGACTGCAAAAAGCCTCAGTGTCCACAAGCAACATTTTCAGCGCCAGCAATTTGTAAAGGTGTGCATTTAGTGCTATGGCTTGTGGGTGGGTGGCTGGGTATTTGCGCTTTCGTTCAAAGGCCTGGGGGGGTATGGACATCTGTACGCTGCGCTGGGACACAGAAGTGGATTTGCTCGCTGATGGTGCTTTTGAGGGTCCAGGTGCAGGGCGGGAGGCATCTGGGCCTGCGTCTTGGCTAGCACAACACAGGGAAGAGGAGACAGTGGTGTGACCCACAGACACCGATTGTGGATCCAGGCGTTTGGCCCACCAATAGGGTGCTTTGCTGCCATGAAGATCATGCTAGTTGTGGTCAGATTGCTACAGTAGTGTTCATGCCCCTGCTCATTTTGGTATGGCAAAGGTTGTAAATGACAATTATTTTATCGTCCACACTTGTTGTTATGGCCTGCCTTCTCCCTTTTGCCACCCCACCGCCTCTTACAGCCTGTTGCGGTGCTGCGCACCCCCCCCTCTCTGTACTGCTGTCCTCGCTCAGCTTGCCTCCTTCCCATGTTGGACCAGTGATTTCATCGTCCACTACTTCCTCTTCGGGAAGGGATTTTTTCCCTTAAAGTGAGGAATAATGTTTTCTACCTCACAGGGCTTTTTTGCCTTCCTCTGGATCAACTTTCAGGATAACAGGCTGAACTGGATGGACATATGTCTTTTTTCAGCCTTATAAACTATGGTACTATGTTACTATCTTACTTTTTCACTCAGGTCCTCATCCTGACTTGATGTTCAGTACTGCTGACATTCAAAAACATTTGGGGTGAGGGTCTGCTGTTGATCTGACCATCTAAAACATTAGAGGCGAGTGCCCGCTGCTGAGCTGACCGTGTAAAACATTCGGGGCGAGTGCCTGCTGCTGATCTGACCATGTAAAATATTAGGGGTGAGGGCGTGCTGCTACTTGCTCTTTATATGCAAGTAAATATGTTTCCTAAAAATATTTCCTCTAAAATCAATGTTATATTTGGTTTGGGGGGTATTATTGTCATTCCGTAAAAGTGGCGTAATAGTCGGACATCATTTTGAATATCAGCGACTTTGGAGTCCAAGATGCATCCAGACATCCTCCCCATGCTGTTCCCAAACCATTTCTGTGGTGTTTCCACCATTTTTGGATGTTTCCCTATGAACCAGATACCCTCCCCTCTGCAGAGCAGAGTTGGTGTTATGGCTGGTGTTATGGCAATTGAGGGCCTAACAAAGGCGCCAGACCTGATATGACTGTTTGCCAGTGCCACAGAAATAGCCTAATAGACAGTCTGTCTCTGATTTAGTGATAGATTTTAATGTACTGGCATACAATATACGGTATACCAGTAGATCATAAAAACAATGTCTACTAGTGGAACTTTAAAAAAAAGAATAAAGTTAATAAATAAAGCTACTATAGTTTATTAAAAATATTTTTTTCAATAAAATGTGGCTTTAGTTGTTCACATCCTTCTTCTTAAACAGCCACACACTGCCATCTACTGCGTTGTCTGTTCCATGCTGTGCTGCTACTGCTGCTACTATGTCAGCCACATTCCACAATTATCCTACCATTTCTACATCTAAGCTGTACTGCAACTGTTCCGAATTAAAATGGAGAATTTTTCCAAACTTGTTTTGAACAAGCCTCTCTTTTTTTTCTGACTGTTAACACTTGTGCCTGCATAAATACGGGCAGGAATTCTGTCCCAGTTAACGCAGAACTTTTGGATATTTGTGAAGAACAAGCCACTGTTTCTTATGATATTAACATGTGTGTATAGAAATGGTCAAGTTGTGGGTCACCTCCCCCCACAAAAAAATGAACAAAAAGTGATCTAAAATTTGTATATACCCACAAAATGGTACTAATAGAAACTACAGCTCACTCCACAAAAAACGTATGGCAACACAAAGAAAAACATTTTCAAAGGTTTTTCCTTTTTTAAAAGTGGCAAAACATACTTAAAACTATAAATGTGTCTCTGTAATCATACTTCCCCATAGAATGCGATTGTCATGCCCTTCTTATGTAACAGTAAATGTTATAAAAACAAAGCTCAAAAAACTATGGCAAAATTGTGTTTTATTAAACCCAACTTCAACCCACAAAGAACTATTTCCTATTTTTCAATTCAATATATTGTACTGTATGGTTTCATTATAAAATACAAATTGTCCTACAAATAAACAAGACCTCATATGAATATATGAACAGAAAAGCAACAATATTATGGTTCTTGGAAGGCAAGGAAAAAAATTAAAATGTAAAAATAAAAGTTGTACCGGTCCTGAAGCAGTTAACTAGTGATAATCAATATTTACATCCACAGAAAAATGCTTTTCATGACCACAGTAAAATGCACAGTTTTAGCACTAACATTACGTCAGTATACATGGATTTATATATCCTATATACTATTCAGAGGACGTTTTACTACTGGAGGTTTGGTAATTCTCTGTATTTTGTTTTCATAGACAGCCCAGGGGGGTGCTTGTTCTCATTGAAGAAGCCCAGCAGGTGTATGAAGTTTTGCTTTCAGGAAATGCCATGTTTAGTGTCATAAGGGCAGGAAGGAAAATCATTGATTTAAATTATTGCTCAGTATGACTTAGGATAGATTAGCAAGTTCAGATCCCATGCAATAATCATTGAGTTAATCACGGTAATTTAACAATGGTTACCCCTGGTGTAAAATAGATTATAGGAATATTTTATGGATTTTGAACACTTTAGTCGTAAGTAAGAAAAAACTTGCAAAGCAAACTAAGTGAATTGAAATCTTACTTTCCTGAGTAGATGATGCATATTTATTCCACAGTGCAGTAGAATTTGTGATCTAATTTCAATGTTGTTAGAATCAAAACTTTACATAACAGTTTAACCCCTTCAACGCCGGGCCTGTTTTCACCTTCCTGCCCAGGCCATTTTTTGCTAATCTGACATGTGTCACTTTATGTAGTAATAACTTTGGAACGCTTTTACTTATCCAGGCCATTCTGAGATTGTTTTCTTGTCACATATTGTGCTTCACGACAGTAGTAAATTTGTGGCAAAATATTTCATTTTTATTTATAAAAAAAATTACCAAATTTAGCAAAAATTTTGAAAAATTTGCACATTTCAAAATTTCAATTTCTCTACTTTTAAAATACATAGTAATACCTCCAAAAATAGTTATTATTTTATATTCCCCATATGTCTACTTTATGTTGGCATTAGAGTTGAGCGAACGTGCTCGTAACGAGCACTGTACTGCTTGGATCCCCTGCGCCCGCATGGGCGCAGGCATCCGGATCCATCGGGTGAGGATCCGAGTTCGCTAAACTCTAGTTGGCATCATTTTATAAATGTAATTTTACTTTTTTAGGACGTTAGAAGGCTTAGAAGTTTAGAAGCCATTTTTCAAATTTTCAACAAAATTTCCCAAACCAATTTTTTTTTAGCACCAATTCAGATATAAAGTGATATTGAGGGGCTTATGTAATGGAAACCACCCATAAATGACCCCATTTTAGAAACTACACCCCTCAAATTATAAAAAACTGCTGTTACAAACTTTGTTAACCCTTGAGGTGTTCCACAAGAATTAATGGAAAATGGAGGTGAAATTTCAAAATTTCACTTTTTTGGTAGATTATTCATGTTAATAATTTTTTTCTTGCAACACAGCAAGGGTTAACAGCAAACTAAACCTCAATATACATTGCTCTGATTCTGCAGTTTACAGAAATATTCCATATGTGGTGGTAAACGTCTCTATGGGTTTGTGGCAGTGGTCAGAAGGGAGGAAGCGCCATATGGATTTTGGAGGCAGATTTTGCTAGAATGGCTTTTAGGCACCATTTTGTAAATGAGAGCCCCTGACGTACCCCTACAGTGGAAACCCTCAAAAAGTGACCCCATTTTGGAAACTACACCCTTCAAAGAATATATTAAGGGGGGTACTGGCCACTTTGACCCCCTAAGCGTTTTACAGAATTTGGAAACACTTGGCTATGAAAATGAAGTTTCATTTCTTCAAATAAAATGTTGCTTTAGCCCCAAATTTTTCATTTTCACAAGGGGTAACAGAAGAAAAGCACCCCATAATTTGTTACCCATTTTCTCCTGAATATGGCAACACCTCATATGTGGTGGTAAACTGCTGTGGGGGCACATGGCAGGACTCAGAACAGAAGGAGTGCCATATGGATTTTGCAGCACAGATTTTGATGGATTGGTTTGCGGGAGCCATTGATTTTTATTTTTTTGAGTTTATTGTCTTATGTGGGGGCTCATTTTTTTGCGGGATAAGGTGATGTTTTCATTGGTACCATTTTGGGGTACATAAGACTTTTTGATCGCTTGGTATTACACTTTTTTGTGAGTCAATGTGAAAAAAAAGTTTTTTTAATTTTTTTTACAGCATTCACCCGAAGGTGAAAATCATGCGATATTTTTATAGAGCAGGTTGTCATGGACGCAGCAATACCCAATATGTCTAACATTTTTATTTTTGTTACATTTTACGAACAGAATTAAATCTTGTGTTTGTGTTGCCATTTTCTGTCCAATTTTTTTTATTTTTCTGGCGATTGTCTTAGGTAGGGTCTCATTTTTTGCTGGACCAAATGACGGTTTGATTGGTACCATTTTGGGGTACATTGGAGCTCCAGCCTGACATTCCCCCTCCCTGCACTCAACCCCCCTTTGCAGCGCTGAGGAGATTGGAGCTGTTTGTAATTCTCTGTCTCCAGTGCTGATAAGAACTTGCTGTGGATTAGCCTGCCCTTCCCCCTCTGCTACAGAGTTAGCCCCTTCAGTTCCCTCACATATCCAAAGCTCTTTCTTAGTGCTCCCTGATGTTTGGGGAGCTGTGCCTGCCCTTCCGACTTAGCGGCAGTTAACCCCATCAGCTGAACTTGGACTCCCTTAGACACCCATACCCCTTCCCTAATGCTACGTGACCTGTAAATAAAAGAAAAAAAAGTATGTGTGTGTATATATATATATATATATATATATATATATATATATATACACCGTATTTTTCGCCCTATAAGACGCACCGGCCCATAAGACGCACCTAGGTTTTAGTGTAGGAAAATAAGAAAAAAATATTTTTCAGCAGATCCTCTTATCAGACTGCCCATAAATTTCAGGACATCACATCAGACCCCCATATCAGCCCTCCATGTCAGCCCCCCACCAGACCTCAGATCAGCCCACTATGGCCCCATATCAGCCCACTGTGCCCCTATACCATCTCACTGTGCACCCACCAGACCTCAGATCGGCAGAATGTGCCCCCATCAGACCTCAGATCAGCAGAATGTGCCCCCATCATACCTCAGATCAGCAGAATGTGCCCCCATCAGACCTCAGATCAGCAGAATGTGCCCCCATCAGACCTCAGATCAGCAGAATGTGCCCCCATCAGACCTCAGATCAGCAGAATGTGCCCCCATCATACCTCAGATCAGCAGAATGTGCCCCCATCAGACCTCAGAGCAACAGTATGTGCCCCCATCAGACCTCAGAGCAACAGTATGTGCCCCCATCAGACCTCAGAGCAACAGTATGTGCCCCTATCAGACCTCAGAGCAACAGTATGTGCCCCCATCAGACCTCAGATCAGCAGAATGTGCCCCCAACAGACCTCAGATTATCATATTGTGCCCCAACAGACCTCAGATTATCATATTGTGCCCCCATCAGACCTCATATTATCATATTGTGCCCCCAACAGACCTCGTATTATCACATTGTGCCCCCAACAGACCTCATATTATCATATTGTGCCCACATCAGACCTCAGATTAGCGTCTTGTGCCCCTTCACACCTCAGATCAGCGTCTTGTGCCCCTATCAGACCTCAGATCAGCCCACCCAGCCACTTAAAGACCATACTTACCTGTTCTGCGCTGCCGCTGCCCTCCGGTCCCACGCTCCGCGCTCCTCTCTCTTCCCTGCCGGCACCGGCACGCACTATGACCTGACGCTGCAGCGTCAGGTCATAGTGCATGCCGGCAGGGAAGAGAGAGGAGCGCGGAGCGTGGGACCGGAGGGCAGCGGCAGCGCAGAACAGGTAAGTATGGTCTTTAAGTGGCTGGGTGGGCTGATCTGAGGTCTGATGGGGGTCCCTACGTACAAGTGAGCGCTTCCTTATGGAAGCGCTCACTTGTATTCGCCCTATAAGACGCACCGCATTTTCCCCCTACTTTTGGGGGAAAAAAGTGCGTCTTATAGGGCGAAAAATACGGTATATATATATATATTTGCCACATTTCATGCTTCAAATAAAAAGATATAGCATTTTAAATTTTTGGTGAAGAATCAACAACAAGTGGGTCACGATTGTGAAGCGGAACAAAATTTTTTGGATCATTTAAACTTTTTTTTGTAATAATAAAACTGTGGGGCATGCAAAATTTGGCCCCCTTGCATTAATATGTTGTTGCGCCACCTTTTACTGCTATTACAGCTGCAAGTCGCTTGGGGTATGTAGATCTCTGCAGTTCATCCAGAGTGATCATGGGCCTATTGGCGACATCTCTGATCAGTCTTCTCCTTGTTTGAGATGAAAGTTTAGAGGGATGGCCGTGTCTTGGTAGATTTGCAGTGGTCTGATACTCCTTCCATTTCAATATGATCGCTTGCACAGTGCTCCTTGGGATGTTTAAAGTTTGGGAAATCTTTTGGTATCCAAATCCGACTTTAAACTTCTCCACAACAGTATCACGGACCTGCCTGTATCACAAGTGCTAAGCATCTCTGGGAACTCCTTCAAGACTGTTGGAATACCATTTCAGGTTACTACCTCTTGAAGCTCATGAAGAGAGTGCCAAGAGTGTGCAAAGCAGTAATCAAAGCAAAAGGTGGCTACTTTGAAGAACCTAGAATATAAGACATATTTACAGTTGTTTCACACTTTTTTGTTAAGTATATAATTCCACATGTGTTAATTCATAGTTTTGATGCCTTCAGTGTGAATCTACAATTGTCATAGTCATGAAAATACAGAAAACTCTTTGAATGAGAAGGTGTGTCCAAACTTTTGGTCTGTACTGTATATGTGCCAAAATAACAGACAGGTCTACAGACCACTGAAGAAGCAGCAGAGTGTAAGCCCCGAAGCGCGTTTGGTTGCAAAGGTCACTATTCTGTAGACGGCAAACAACGGCACATACCATACACAGAGATCCTGTTACATTCTAATTTATATACACCCTAGGAGAAGGGATTATTCCAAGCCTCCAGAATCACACAAGCAGCGCTCACAAAGCATCATAGAGAGCATCTTCAAGCAACAAACTACGCGCACAACATCTGATTGGAGCGCGGCAGGATCATTCATAAAGCGGGAACCCACGTGGGACGCTGCCTAACTCAGCCTCACCAAACAACCTACGCAGGAAGGAGAGCGTGCGCTGTCAGCAACCTTGTGCAGCCGGAAAGTACAACATCTGGATATCGCAGTGAGGAACATCTATATCTTAGGGGGTAATGTACTAAAGCGAATGCTTCTGTTCTAAACATTATACTCAAAAAACGCGTTTATTATACCTAAGAAAGGGGTATATCATACCTATAAAAAAGGGCACATTGTGTTACCAAAAAGAAACATAGCACAATCTAAAAAGGATACACAGTGCAATCATTAAATGACAAGGCTAACAGGAGATATTATTGCCATTCTTTTCCACCTTCTACATTTTATATGGTGAAGAAATTGGACAATCCTATTATTGATTATTAATCATTGACTACTCCACAGGAATATACTATTGGTACCACAAGGACAATTTTTATAGGTTACTGTAAATATAGCCCTTTACTACTATAAAGACATTGATTTTATTCTATTTTTAAAATTCTTTTATCTTATCATATTTTGAGTTTAGTCCAATATTTCTATTATATTACATTTTATTTTGAGTTTTGTCCAATATTTCTATTATATTACATTTTATTTAATTATCTGTTATTTTAAGCCAGCGCTGGTGATATATTTTCTTATATTTTATTGGTGATATCATTATTATTATTTTCAATAAATAAGTTTACATTTTAAATTACATCTACCTCGTATCCAGTCGAGGAGTGTGCCCATCACATTTTCTTATATTCCCATTAAATAAGTAAATTAAGATTTTCTTAATATTGTTTATTTAACGCTTTAACGATCTTTTTAGCTCTGCTACATCATTTACTATGGCAAGCCTTGTTGCCTTTAGAAGACTCGAAGCTACCACAACAAACAAAAGGCACTTCACGCATGGCTCTTGGGCAAAATCCTCTTAGATTTTGAGTTCACAAATGACCATTGATTAGGGATGAGCAATGCGAGCTTTGGATCAAAGCCGTATGGAGCCCTAATATATGGGCTCTGATGAGGCGAAGTCAGTCATTCCCTAAGTCTTGCAAGACTTTGGTGAGTAACTTCGGTATTTGATTATTAAACTGGAAAACCATTTGAAAACTTGGATCTCAACTCGGCTTCAGTTCTGACTGCTATCTCGGAACCTAAGGCGAGTTACGATCCAAGTTTTAAATTGGTTTTCCCATTTAAAAATCAATTACCGAAGTTATTAACCAAAGTCTTGCAAGACTTTGTGAATAACTGACTTCATCTAGTCGGATGTCATACATTTTAATGATATACAGAGACGGATCTCCATACAGC
Organism: Rhinella marina; assembly: GCA_900303285.1. Classification (NCBI taxonomy): domain Eukaryota; kingdom Metazoa; phylum Chordata; class Amphibia; order Anura; family Bufonidae; genus Rhinella; species Rhinella marina. Next base: position 45,910 of record ONZH01012367.1, on the reverse strand, counting down.
ATTAATCCAAAGTTTTGAGTGAAGAGACTTTAAATCTAGGATCCGAAGCTGGCTTGGCTCATCCCTACCATTGATGTACATTGATCAGCGTAATCGCCAATCGCACACATTAACTCTGGGTTTCTGCGGTGTAATACAGCAGGCACCCGGGGGCCATTGAACGCACTCTGATATCTCAACCTAATCTTGTTGTTTTGAAAAGCTGGTACATGTGAAAACTGGTAAACTGACATTGTAGATGATTAGTTAAATATAGTCTTTGGCTTACAGTCCAACTGTAATTAACAGTAATTGACAACTGACTAATCCTTACTTTGTTTGTAATGTATGCATTTTTTGTTTCATTGCAAATATAGAAAATTGATTTTTTGCCATTGCTTTTTTCACTTTACTTGTATTTATCATAATTTATATATTCATATTTGTATTATGCTCCAAGTTTTTTTTTCTTGCACTCAGTCTTTTTTTTTCCATTTGCTATTGAAATACAATAAGTCTCATCCTGGGTAAGTCAAAAGTGATAAAAGTCCTTGGAGGAAGAGAGAAAAACATTCATTAACACTCCCTTCTCTACTTTGTTACTTGACTGCATCTTTTTATCTTGGTTGAATGCCACATACATCTGTTATGCTACAGAAAGTCAATTACTATCAATCGTTTTATCTCTGTCTCATTTTCATAAAACCTGTCTGGAAGGGCAGATATAATGAAATTCGTATGAATGTATTTTAGGTTAAATAATCAAATGTGTCATTGCCCAACACTACATTAAAGCAGTAGTGGCAAATGCAGCTCACATATCGCCAGGGGTAACTGCAGCCTGTATCATTGCCATTCTGCTCACTGTCTTCTTTGCATTCCAGTCAAATGGGTGTGTTCTGTAACGCAAAAAGCTCTCCGTATGTTTAGTGCATATCCCAACTGCTACATAAATGAAGTAAATACTAATTACAAGATACAGCTGTTCAAACACAGGAGGGCAATTATAACATCCCAAAATGTTGTTTCAGCTCCCAAACTATTTCAGTAATCACTACTTACTTGACTGACTATGTGTTTTGTACATAGATAACTGTAAAACATTAAAAATGAAGAAAGGTGTCATATCATCCTGGCTAATTGAAAGTGAGAAGATGGAAAAATCCAATTAGCATTTTGAACTTGCATTGTCTTTATCAATTATCTTAATTGTAGATTTGAAACATGGGTTGAATCCTTATCTGTTCTCTGAGCAAAAGAGCAAGTTGTAGTGAACATTTAGTAAGTCACATTCGCTTATTTGACCTTTACTGTTGAAATGTTGGAAATGTTCCCCTACCAGTAATAGAATTTTTCATCATTATAATTAATTATGAAAAGTAGAATTGTCAATATACTGTATGTAAATTGGAGAAAATGTTCACCATTTTCAAGCTGACAGTACACGTTCAGGTTTTGTTCAGGTTTTTGATGCTCAAACTAGGAATAGATTTTAAAAAATTTAATGTGTCCTAAAAGCTTAATTTCAATTAAAATGTATTATGCTGTTCCAATCCTGTATTGCTATCCTAGTAAAAAGTAGACACTACAGTATATAGACAAGGAAGGAAAGGAAAATTTCATGTTATTTACCATTGACTGGAAGAGTAGGAAGTAAGGTTGCTAAAACAAAAGGGAGGAAGCACTTAGATATGAGTGGCCACTCCTTATTAGGGCTCATCTATTCAGACGACCATACAGTATGAATGGGTCAGCATCTGTTTTTACAATTTTGCGGAATGGGTGTGGACCTATTCATTTCAACTGTGTAACAAAAGATGTGGACAGCACACTGTGTGCTGTCCACATCCGTAGTTCCATTCCTTTCCGTTGCCCGGCAAAAAACGATAGAACATGTCCTATTCTTGTCTGCAATTGCAGACAAGAATAGACATTTTCTATCGTAGTGCCGGCCATGTGAGGTCCAGAAAATGCCTAACACACGGGCTGGAATCTGTGCTTTGTGGTTCTGAAATTTGCAAAACACTACGGCCGTCTGAATGCGCCCTTAGTGGAAGCATCTTCAGCTACTTTCAGCCAAACTCTGATAAACCATAGAGACATACTGGTGGAGGTCTGGGTGCTGAGATGAGGGAATCAATTTGTATGAATCAATTCACTCATTTCCAATCCCTATCGATCTCCAAGACAAAGGGATAGAAGAGACACTCACTAGAACAAAGACACAGATCAAAACTTCAGACATGTCTCTAAGACATGTCAAACGTTTGGTAACAGTGCAGTTAATGTTTGACCATACAACTTCATACTATTCTAAATACAGTCAAGAAAACTATTATGAATAATATGTTTAAAAGGGGTTTCTAGATAAAAAAAGTCACATGCCACTTTGTTACCATAGTAATAACTATACTCAAGTCCCATTGCATGCCAATCAAATGGCTTGAAGAAGGTCTGCTGATTGAAAATATTTCCTGTTTATAATCTGATCTGCCCCTTAAAATAGTGTTCCCCAAATCCAGTCCTCAGGGCCGACCTATCAGTCATGAGAATATCCCATAGATTAAATACCTATGGTAAATCCTGATGCATTAAGAGTAATTATATCACTTTCTCAATACTAAGAAAATCCTTAAAACATTACCGGAGGGTGGGCCCTGAGGACTAGAGTTGAGGTGCCTTAAAAGATGAAAAAAAGTAAAAGTTTGGAGTGTGTGAAAGCTTCAATTATCATTATAGAATGTTATTTCCTCTCAATGCTATAGGGCATTCGCAGTCAGCGCAGGGGCGGAAGGGGAACTTAAATTTTCCATGAGAAAAAAACTAAAAGGGGTCCCAATGTTATGGGTGGGTTCAACTTGACAGAAGGTGGGACAACACAAGTAGATGGAGCCAATAAAAGTTGGCAGTGTCAGCAATGCATAGTGTAGCAAAAATACCTCCCAAGAAGCTTATCCCTCTGTGGTGGTCATTAGAGATGAGCGAGCACTAAAATGCTCGGGTGCTCGTTATTCGAGTCAAACTTTTCCCGATGCTCGGGTGCTCGTTTTGAATAACGAACCCCATTGAAGTCAATGGGAGACTCGAGCATTTTTGCGGGGGACCAAAGCTCTGCCTAGGGAAGGCTGGGTGAAAACCTGGAAACCTCATAAAATGATGGAAACACCACGGAAATGGACAGGAAACAGCAGGGGCAGCATGCATGGATGCCTCTGAGGCTGCCTAATCCCACCATTACCCCAAATTCTCAGGCAACAGCCTGGCGGTTACCCTCATGGCAATTGTGCTCACCCAGACCAAGAAAGGCGAGGCAAATACCCATCACATGTTAGGGAAGCACCCAACTAGGTGCAACGAAGGTCCATCACCGCCTGCAGGTGACACCACTGCTCATGCTGGCACTGCAGCTGAAATCAAGTTTAGTATCTGTTCTTATCAGTTGTTGTGCCTGCTGGTGGTATAGTGGTGAGCATAGCTACTTCCCAAGCAGTTGATCTGGGTTCGATTCCCATCTATCGCAGGAGGCAATTCAGAATCAGTACAATATCTAATATGTCCCCTATCTGGCTAAATTGTTTGTAGAGAGGGCCTGTAGGTGGGGGGCAGGCTGGGGGGAAGGAGGTGTCGCTGGAAGAGCCAGAGGAGTGCCCCCTGGGCTAGCGTATGTGGTGGTGACAACAGCCGGAATGGATTTGGAAAAACTGTTGCTTTAACCCGTATGGTATCGATTCTTCTCAGTTTAATACCGTATATGTCCCCTATCTTGGGACCCTATATTTAATGGATTTTTCGAACACGGAAAACGGAAAAAGAGCTTGCTCTGGCAAGGGGAGTGTCCATGCTCTGCCTATCACAGGTCATGAAGCAGATAAAAGAAGAACAAAAACAAACATGAGTACAATTTCTAATACGTCCCCTATCCGGCTAAATTGTTTGTAGAGTGGGCCTGTAGGTGGGGGGGGCAGGCTGGGGCAAGGAGGTTTCGCTGGAAGAGCCAGAGGAGTGCCCCCTGGGCTAGCGTGTGTGGTGGTGACAACAGCCGGAATGCATTTGGAAATACTCTAGCATCAGCCGGTGCAGTATCGATTCTTCTCAGTTTAATACCGTATACGTCCCCTATCTTGGGACCCTATATTTAATGGATATTTCAAACACGGGAAAACGGAAAAAGAGCTTGCTCTGGCCAGGGGAGTGTCTTTCCCACTGCAGCTAAGGGGACGTGTCCATGCTCTGCCTATCACAGGTCATGAGGCAGATAAAAGAAGAACAAAAACAAACATCAGTACAACTTCTAATACGTCCCCTATCCGGCTAAATTGTTTGTAGAGTGGGCCTGTAGGTGGGGGGGGCAGGCTGGGGCAAGGAGGTTTCGCTGGAAGAGCCAGAGGAGTGCCCCCTGGGCTAGCGTGTGTGGTGGTGACAACAGCCGGAATGCATTTGGAAATACTCTAGCATCAGCCGGTGCAGTATCGATTATTCTCAGTTTAATACCGTATACGTCCCCTATCTTGGGACCCTATATTTAATGGATATTTCGAACACGGAAAACGGAAAAAGAGCTTGCTCTGGCCAGGGGAGTGTCTTTCCCACTGCAGCTAAGGGGACGTGTCCATGCTCTGCTTATCACAGGTCATGAGGCAGATAAAAGAAGAACAAAAACAAACATGAGTACAACTTCTAATACGTCCCCTATCCGGCTAAATTGTTTGTAGAGTGGGCCTGTAGGTGGGGGGGGCAGGCTGGGGCAAGGAGGTTTCGCTGGAAGAGCCAGAGGAGTGCCCCCTGGGCTAGCGTGTGTGGTGGTGACAACAGCCGGAATGCATTTGGAAATACTCTAGCATCAGCCGGTGCAGTATCGATTCTTCTCAGTTTAATACCGTATACGTCCCCTATCTTGGGACCCTATATTTAATGGATATTTCAAACACGGAAAACGGAAAAAGAGCTTGCTCTGGCCAGGGGAGTGTCTTTCCCACTGCAGCTAAGGGGACGTGTCCATGCTCTGCCTATCACAGGTCATGAGGCAGATAAAAGAAGAACAAAAACAAACATCAGTACAACTTCTAATACGTCCCCTATCCGGCTAAATTGTTTGTAGAGTGGGCCTGTAGGTGGGGGGGGGCAGGCTGGGGCAAGGAGGTTTCGCTGGAAGAGCCAGAGGAGTGCCCCCTGGGCTAGCGTGTGTGGTGGTGACAACAGCCGGAATGCATTTGGAAATACTCTAGCATCAGCCGGTGCAGTATCGATTCTTCTCAGTTTAATACCGTATACGTCCCCTATCTTGGGACCCTATATTTAATGGATATTTCAAACACGGAAAACGGAAAAAGAGCTTGCTCTGGCCAGGGGAGTGTCTTTCCCACTGCAGCTAAGGGGACGTGTCCATGCTCTGCCTATCACAGGTCATGAGGCAGATAAAAGAAGAACAAAAACAAACATCAGTACAACTTCTAATACGTCCCCTATCCGGCTAAATTGTTTGTAGAGTGGGCCTGTAGGTGGGGGGGGCAGGCTGGGGCAAGGAGGTTTCGCTGGAAGAGCCAGAGGAGTGCCCCCTGGGCTAGCGTGTGTGGTGGTGACAACAGCCGGATGTATTTAGAATGACGACGCAGGACCCCAACTTAAAAATTTAGCATCAACCGGTACAGTCGTAAATTATGAGCTTGATCAAGTGTGGTATGTGTTCTATGTATACTACTCAGTTTAATACCGTATATGGCAGCTATCCGGAAAAATAGTTTGGAGAGAGAGAAAGATAGGAAAAAGACGTAAATTGTTTGGAGAGAGGGCCTGTAGGTGAAACTCCGGAAAAATTGTTTGGACTGAGGGCCTGTAGGTGGACCTCCGGAAAAATTGTTTGGAGAGAGGGCCTGTAGGTGGACCTCCGTTAAAATTGTTTGGACAGAGGGCCTATAGGTGGACCTCCGGAAAAATTGTTTGGAGAGAGGGTCTGTAGGTGGAACTCCGGAAAAATTGTTTGGACAGAGGGCCTATAGGTGGACCTCCGGAAAAATTGTTTGGAGAGAGGGCCTGTAGGGGGCCCTCCTGAAAAATTGTTTGAATAGAGGGCCTGTAGGTGGACCTCTGGAAAAATTATTTGAATAGAGGGCCTGTAGGGGGCCCTCCTGAAAAATTGTTTGAAGAGAGGGCCTGTAGGTGGACCTCTGGAAAAATTGTTTGGAGAGAGGGCCTGTAGGTGGACCTCTGGAAAAATTGTTTGGAGAGAGGGCCTGTAGGTGGACCTCCGGAAAAATTGTTTGGAGAGAGGGCCTGTAGGTGGACCTCCGTTAAAATTGTTTGGACAGAGGGCCTGTAGGTGGACCTCTGGAAAAATTGTTTGAATAGAGGGCCTGTAGGTGGACCTCTGGAAAAATTGTTTGAATAGAGGGCCTGTAGGGGGCCCTCCTGAAAAATTGTGCTAAAAGAGTGCCAGTTGGACCTCTAAAAAATGGCGTTTTTTGGGTCAGCGTTAGGCAAAGACGATATGGAGGAGGAGGAGGAGTAGAGAAGAGGAGTAGAGAAGAGGAATCGGAAACATAAGTTATTTAAATCTTTAGCTGCTTTCCCCCGGAGGAGATTTGAATTCCGGTGAAATCCAGGCTTTGTTCATTTTAATAAGCGTCAGCCTGTCAGCGCTGTCAGTTGACAGGCGTGTACACTTATCGGTGATGACGCCACCAGCTGCACTTAATACCCGCTCTGACACCACGCTAGCGGCAGGGCAGGCCAGCACCTCCAAGGTGTACAGCGCCAGTTCAGGCCACGTGTCCAGCTTTGAAACCCAGTAGTTGTATGGAGCAGAGTGATCGGTCCGGACGTTGGTATGGTCAGCTAGGTACTCCCTCACCATCTTTCTGTACAGCTCCCCCCTACTCTGCCTAGACTGGGGACAGGTGACAGTGTCTTGCTGGGGTGACATAAAAGTGGCAAAGGCCTTGGAGAGCGTTCCCCTGCCAGTGCTGGACAAGCTGCCTGCTCGCCTCCTCTCCCCCGCTACTTGGCCCACAGAACCATGCCGTCTGCCACTAGCGGCGTCAGATGGGAAGAATTGTTTCAGCTTGTGCACCAGGGCCTGTTGATATCTATTCACTCTCATACTCCTTTCCTCTGCAGGGATGAGAGTGGAAAGGTTCTGCTTGTACCGTGGGTCCAGGAGAGTGAACACCCAGTAATCGGTGTTGGAAAAAATTCTTCTAACGCGAGGGTCACGGGATAGGCAGCCTAACATGAAGTCTGCCATGTGCGGCCAACACGCAAGAATTCCCTCTCCTCACTGGCCTGACTCTCCATTTTCTCCTCCTCCTCGTCCTCCAAGTCCTCCTCTTCAGCCCATACACGCTTAAGAATTAAGGACTGAGCACTGGTACCCTCTACTGTCTCGCCGACATTCTCCTCCTCTTCCTCCTCATCCTCATCCCCCTCCTCTGATACGCGCTGAGAAACAGACTGGAGGGTGCTCTGGCTATCAAGCGACGTATCTTCCTCCACCGTCTCTTGTGACAAGCGCAAAGCATCCGACTTGATGCTGAGCAGTGAGTTTTTCAACAGGCAAAGCAGCGGGATGGTGAGGCTGATAATGGCGGCATCACCGCTGACCATCTGTGTTGACTCCTCAAAGTTGCTCAACACCTGGCAGATATCAGACATCCACGTCCACTCCTCATTGTAGACTTGAGGAATCTGAGAGACCTGACTACCAGTTCTGGTGGAAGATGACATCTGGCAGTCTACAATCGCTCTGCGTTGCTGGTAAACTCTGGATAACATGTTTAATGTGGAATTCCATCTCATGGGCACGTCGCACAACAGTCGGTGAGCGGGCAGTTGTAGGCGGCGCTGCGCTGCCCTGAGAGTGGCAGCGTCTGTGCTCGACTTGCGGAAATACGCACAGATGCGGTGCACCTTGGTGAGCAAATCAGACAGATTGGGGTATGTCTTGAGGAACCGTTTAACAATTAGGTTGAACACGTGGGCCAGGCATGGCACATGTGTCAGTCTGCCGAGTTGCAGAGCCGCCAGCAGGTTACGCCCGTTGTCACACACAACCATGCCTGGCTTGAGGTTCAGCGGTGCCAGCCACACATCGGTCTGCGCCGTGATGCCCTGTAACAGCTCTTGGGCGGTGTGCCTTTTGTCACCTAAGCTCAGCAGTTTGAGCACCGCCTGCTGGCGCTTACCCACGGCACTGCTGCTGCACCTAGAGCTACCGACTGAAGGCGCCATGCCCACGGATGGTAATTCGGTGGAGGAGGAGGAGGGGTCAGAGGAGGAGGAGGCATAGTACGTCTGAGAGACCGTAACCAAGGTAGGCCCCGCAATCCTCGGTGTGGGCAGTACATGAGCGGCCCCAGGGTCAATCTCGGTCCCAGCCTCCACCAAGTTAACCCAATGTGCCGTCAGTGAGATATAGTGTCCCTGCCCGGCAGCACTTGTCCACGTGTCCGTGGTTAGGTGGACCTTATCACTAACTGCATTGGTCAGGGCACGGATGATGTTCTGTGACACGTGCTGGTGTAGGGCTGGGACGGCACATCGGGAAAAATAGTGGCGGCTGGGGACGGAATACCGAGGGGCATCCACCGCCATGAGATTTCGAAAGGCCTCGGTCTCTACCAGCCTATTGGACAGCATCTCCAGGCTAAGCAATTTGGAGATGTGGACGTTGAGGGCTTGGGCATGTGGGTGGGTGGAACTGTATTTCCTCTTGCGTTGCAGCGTCTGCTGTAAAGACAGCTGAACGCTGCGCTGGGACATGTTGGTGGACGCTGTGGAGGAGGCGAAGGTGTGGTTTTCCGGTGGGAGGCGCTCGTGCCGGGGTCCTGGGCAGGGGGTTGACTAGCAGAGGCAGCGAGTGACGCAGGGGGTTGACTAGCAGAGGCAGCGAGTGACACAGGGGAAGGAGCAGTGGTGGGACCCGCAGGAGGTGGTGAACGGCCTTGGTTCCATTGAGTGGGGTGTTTAGCACTCATATGCCTGCGCATGCTGGTGGTGGTTAGGCTAGTAGTGGTGGCACCCCTGCTGATCCTTGTGTGGCACAGGTTGAACAACACAGTCCGTTGGTCATCCTCACTTTCTTTAAAGAACCTCCAGACTTGCGAACATCTAGGCCTCGCCACGGGAGCTTCACTACGTGAAACAGTTGCTGCTGATGCACCAGCTCTGGCCCTGCTTCTCCCTCTGGCCACACCACTGCCTCTTACAACCTGTTCTGGTGCAGCACTCCCCTGCGCCTCAGAAGCACTGTCTTCACTCGGCATATCAACCCAGCTTGGGTCAGTCACCTCATCATCCTCCGATTCCTCAGTCTGCTCCCCCCTCGGAATTCCTCCCCTAAAAACAACTTCACCACTGTCTGACAACCGTGTCTCTTCATCGTCTGACACCTCTTTACAAACTTCTTCCACTAACTCAACATTGTCATCATCATCACCCACAGACTGCGACAGTTGGAAAACTTGGGCATCGGGAACGAGGTCAGCAGCAACCTGTGAAGTGGTTTGTGACTCTGGGAAGGGTCCAGAAAACAGTTCCTGAGAGTATGCCGGATCACATTCCAAATTTTCCTGGGAGGGGGCAGACCTGGGGGGAAGGAGGTTGAGGTGGAGGAGCCATAGGAGTGCTCCCTTGGGTAACGTGGGTGGACTGCGTGGAAGACTGACTGGTGGACAAATTACTTAAAGCATTGTCCGCAATCCACGAGATCAGCTGTTCGCACTGTTGTGGTTTCAACAGTCCTCTACCATGTGTCCCTGTAAGTTGAGACATGAAGCTAGGGAGTGTAACTCTGCAGCGTTCCACAGCTCCCTCATCAGCAGATACTGTCTCACCCTGCCCAGGACCACGGCCTCTGCCCCCTGCAGTAATTGAATGCCCACACCCACGTTCACGCCCACGCCCTCGTCCTCGACCCTTAGCCCTGGGGTTCAACATTGTTTGTATATAAGTGTATGATATAAAAAAAAAAATTAAACGGGCCTGGTGTACTGAAACCCACAAACTTGTTCAGTCTGGTAGAATTAAGTAACGTACAGAAAGTGTCACCTGGACAATATATACGGATGGGAGCGAGTGTGCTGAACTGTGACACACAGAAAGGTTACACACAGCTGAGTAAAATGGATTTGTATCACTGAACTAAAACAACTGAAAAAATAATTTTTTTTAATATATTTTGTTTTTTTGGGAACGTGACGTGCAGGAACTATGGTAGAACTGACTGACACCCTGTTAACGGTGGCTATTTAGTCTGCGACCCAGACAAATGTCGCACAGAGAATTTTCTGGATCAAGCGGTAGATGATATTGGTAGCAAATGACTTGGTTGTATTCTGTGACGTACAGAAAGTGTTACCTGGACAGTATATACGGATCGGAGTGAATGTGCTGAACTGTGACACACAGAAAGGTTACACACAGCTGAGTAAAATGGATTTGTATCACTGAACTAAAACAACTGAAAAATTTTTTTTTTTTTTATATTTTGTTTTTTTGGGAACGTGACGTGCAGGAACTATGGTAGAACTGACTGACACCCTGTTAACGGTGATATTTAGTCTGCGACCCAGACAAATGTCGCACAGAGAATTTTATGGATCAAGCGGTAGATGATATTGGTAGCAAATGACTTGGTTGTATTCTGTGACGTACAGAAAGTGTCACCTGGACAGTATATACGGATCGGAGCGAATGTGCTGAACTGTGACACACAGAAAGGTTACACACAGCTGAGTAAAATGGATTTGTATCACTGAACTAAAACAACTGAAAAAATATATTTTTTTTTTATATTTTGTTTTTTTGGGAACGTGACGTGCAGGAACTATGGTAGAACTCACTGACACCCTGTTAACGGTGGCTATTTAGTCTGCTACCCAGACAAATGTCGCACATAGAATTTTCTGGATCAAGCGGTAGATGATATTGGTAGCAAATGACTTGGTTGTATTGTGTGACGTACAGAAAGTGTCACCTGGACAGTATATACGGATCGGAGCGAATGTGCTGAACTGTGACACACAGAAAGGTTACACGCAGCTGAGTAAAATGGATTTGTATCACTGAACTAAAACAACTGAAAAAATTATTTTTTTTTTTTATATTTTGTTTTTTGGGAACGTCACGTGCAGGAACTATGGTAGAAATGACTGACACCCTGTTAACGGTGGCTATTTAGTCTGCGACCCAGACAAATGTCGCACAGAGAATTTTCTGGATCAAGCGGTAGATGATATTGGTAGCAAATGACTTGGTTGTATTGTGTGACGTACAGAAAGTGTCACCTGGACAGTATATACGGATCGGAGCGAATGTGCTGAACTGTGACACACAGAAAGGTTACACACAGCTGACTAAAATGGATTTGTATCACTGAACTAAAACAACTGAAAAAATTATTATTTTTTTTTTTATATTTTGTTTTTTTGAAAACGTGACGTGCAGGAACTATGGTAGAACTGACTGACAACCTGTTAATGGTGGCTATTTAGTCTGCGACCCAGACAAATGTCGCACAGAGAGTTTTCTGGATCAAGCTATAGATGATATTGGTAGCAAATGACTTGGTTGTATTCTGTGACGTACAGAAAGTGTCACCTGGACAGTATATACGGATGGGAGCTAGTGTACTGAACTGTGACACACAGAAAGGTTACACGCAGCTGAGTAAAATGGATTTGTATCACTGAGCTAAAACAACTGAAAAAATAATTTTTTTTTATAATTGTTTTTTTATATATATTTTTTTAATTTAGTTTTTTTGGGAACGTGACGTGCAGGAACTATGGTAGAACTGACTGACACCCTGTTAACGGTGGCTATTTAGTCTGCGACCCAGACAAATGTCGCACAGAGAATTTTCTGGATCAAGCGGTAGATGATATTGGTAGCAAATGACTTGGTTGTATTGTGTGACGTACAGAAAGTGTCACCTGGACAGTATATACGGATCAGAGCGAATGTGCTGAACTGTGACACACAGAAAGGTTACACGCAGCTGAGTAAAATGGATTTGTATCACTGAGCTAAAACAACTGAAAAAATATATTTTTTTTTTATATTTGTTTTTTTATATGTTTTTTTTTTATTTTGTTTTTTGGGAACGTGACGTGCAGGAACTATGGTAGAACTCACTGACACCCTGTTAACGGTGGCTATTTAGTCTGCGACCCAGACAAATGTCGCACAGAGAATTTTCTGGATCAAGCGGTAGATGATTTTGGTAGCAAATGACTTGGTTGTATTGTGTGACGTACAGAAAGTGTCACCTGGACAGTATATACGGATCGGAGCGAATGTGCTGAACTGTGACACACAGAAAGGTTACACACAGCTGAGTAAAATGGATTTGTATCACTGAGCTAAAACAACTGAAAAAATATTTTTTTTAATATTTTGTTTTTTTGGGAACGTGACGTGCAGGAACTATGGTAGAACTCACTGACACCCTGTTAACGGTGGCTATTTAGTCTGCGACCCAGACAAATGTCGCACAGAGAGTTTTCTGGATCAAGCTGTAGATGATATTGGTAGCAAATGACTTGGTTGTATTCTGTGACGTACAGAAAGTGTCACCTGGACAGTATATATGGATTGGAGTGAGTCAGTGCTGAACTGTGACACACAGAATGTTTCCACACTGCTGTGTGCAATGGATTTGTATCACTGAGATAGAACAATAAAAAAAAATACAGGGTTAGATATGGCGATAGCTGCACTACTAGTGCCAGCCAGCCAGCCAGCCAAGCCAGGAGACAAAAAAAAATTTCTTCTAGCCCTTAGAAGGGCTGTTGGGTTCTTTTTGGGTGATTCCTGCCTAACAGAGAACTAAATGCAGGCCCTAACACTGTCCCTGAAAGGCAGCAGCTCTATCCCTAACGACATCCAGACGGCATCTGAGCTGAGCGCCGCGGCCAGTCACTAGTATATTCCAGGGTCACCTGATCAGGCCAGCCAACCCCTGCTATCGACATGTAAGGGCCCCACGTGATGCTGGGTGTACTGTAAAGTCTCCTGGCTTGTGATTGGCTGTGTTTATAGGCGCCAAAAAAGCACGATGCGGAAGTTGCCATTTCCTCGAGTATGGCGAGATACTCGTCCGAGCTGCGAGTACTTACGAGTACCCTAATACTCGAATGAGCACCAAGCTCGGACGAGTATGCTCGCTCATCTCTAGTGGTCATCAATATCTAGAACATTCTGTCCTCCTGCTTCCCTAATTGTCTCTAATGAAGATATGGAGCAGAGGGATTATGAGGTGAGATACAGCCATAGCACCAAGACAACCCTACCTTTATCTTGCTATCTGGAGTTCCTATAATGATTCCTGCAGTGCACCCAGTAGTATGTACCCAGCCAGCGGCACTGAGGAGGGCTTAAGTGGCCCTATAGGCATCAGCCCACAAAATTCCCTCCTCCTCATCAGACCTCAGATCAGACCACCCAAGCTTCATCAGATCTCACATCAGACATAAATAAACTTACCTTGCATGTTCTTCCTCCACTCACTGGTCTTCTGCTGGCAGCATGCTACACAGTGACCTGACATCACAGAGCTTTAGGTCATAGTGAGCAGTAGATTCTGAAACTATATGCAGTCAGGACACAGCACAGAGGGAGCCAGGCAGGAGACCAGGGAGCAGTGAGTACAGAAAGGAGCATTATATATCCATAACGGAACCGCTCATTAGTGTTCACTTCAACTGATTCACTCATCTCTACCCGGGACATGACTGCTTCACAGTTATTCTTAAGAGTGCATTTTGATTTATACAGTACATTAAAAAACTGCATTCAAAGTTTGTTTTATTTTGTAAATTTGTAGCTGTTCTAAAGTTCTTTTATTCCAGTTATTTAAATCTCAATAGATTAAGAAAATGTTCTTACATTGGTCCATTCCTTTGAAAATTATCTGAAAAGCTCAAGTGAAATCTTGTCTGTTCATTGTTGTATGCCAATAACATGATGTTACAAATTTACTGAGTTGCAATGTCAAAAAGGACTAAATTAGAGTTTCTGATTCCAAAACCATTTATTTATTTTCAGTTCATTCCCATCAATATATCACGCTTGAATAACATTCAACTAGAGAAGTCTCATTCTTAACTGTCACAAATGCATCTCATTCTCATTACAGTGATTTTTTAAAATAACTTTGGTTACCATCCAATAAATATCCTGACATTGCATTTTTTCAATAGTGTTCACTTCTTAAAAAGTGAAAAGATTTCCCTCCCCCATCATTTAAACAGCATAAACTATAATTTCAGCAAAATCAAGCAAAGACCTAATCAAGCTTTAATTTGCTAATTACTTCTCAATTTGATTAGATCTGGCAGCTAATCATCTCTGTAAATTTAAAGTCAATCTTCCACTCACATTTGCAAATCAGGGACTCTGTGAATATATGGGGAATATTGGAAATAACTTTTATCTAATAAGGAAATATGAACAATTTTTATAGTCATTTCTTCTATCGCAAATCGGCAGATGTAAATTGATTGAACTATAATTCTGTACGCATTTCAGATTCTGTTAGGGAGATGTCATTTCAGACAATGTTAAAAACAGTTTGCATTAGAACAAAAGGCTGGCATATGCTACACTGCACAAACACAATATAATTCAGAAGGACAATGAAAGTCAATTGTTGAGTGCACAATGCATTTAGGTAAACACATCTCAAACTTTGCTTTGTGTATGTGTCTCTTCTATTCTGTAATCTCAGGGAAAAAAATACATTCTTCTAAGCTGAAGTTTCAATACTGATGTGCCCTTCTTTGATCTAGTATGGTACCAGACAGTACCAGAATATCCACCGTCCTCATTGACTATAGTGGCCTGATCTCCACCAGACCTAATTATAATCAATGGGGCTTGCATACATTTGTGTACTTTCTGGCAATGTGAGCTCTAGAAAGCTCTGGTAGGCTGGTCTCTGCTGGAACAGCCTGCCAGAACTCCTGCCAGAAGTGTGAAGGAAACCTTACCTCTCCTTTTGGCTTGACATATTCTGAGATGAGTGGCCAGATTTGAAAACATATTTAATGATGCTCTATGGGGAGTTGTTTATGCTGTATGTGTCTATATGAGCCAACCCAGTAGTTATAATGTGGATGTGGCCTATAGATGATTTTGCTAGTATGTCATGATAATGTATAGAATTTTTACAGTAACAATTGAAGTCTTTAACCCCTTCCCGACCACCATATGTCTATTTACATTGGTGGTCGGGACTTTGAAGATGACGCTGGGTGCCTTTCATACAGCAGACACCCGAGGTTAATGTCCGCGACCGGCGGTATATGCTAATCGTGGACATTTAACACTTCAGATGCCATGTTCAATCCTGATCACGGGCATCTGAATGCTGAATACCAAGAAGTGTGCACTTCCGGTGTGCACTGGCTCCCCCAGTGATAATAGGGGGAGTTAGAGTGTGTTACAGGATACTTCTGCTTAGTAATTTCTATGGAGCTCTTGCCTGTAGCTAATGCATTGGAGTCTATGAGAAAAGTAGACTAAAAGAAAAAAAAATTCATGATAAAATGCAATAAAAAATATACATATTTGGTATTGTTGGATTCGTACTGAACTGGAGAATGAAAGTAAATGGTACGCTTTATGTCCCTGTTAATGGAGCTCTAGTATTGCAATCATTGACAGATCTTATTAAGCTGCTTATATATAAGATAAAAATTTGTTAATTTACCACAATATGCTCTTGGCAGTTAAAGTAAAAAGTAATGTCTGCTTTGGGTGACAGTTTCTTTCTTTTTTTTTTTTTTAAATATAAGAGGGATTAGCAGCATTGATCAGCTGATCTGTCTGGCTACCTGTAAGAAGTTGAGTCCACCAGGGTTGAGCAATGAGCAAAGGTCTAATAGATTAGAAATCTAAATATTTGAAAAAAGATTTCAAAATTAAGCCACGCCATGATCAAGGGAAATGTATTATTACATTATATTGCTCCTGACAATAAAGGTAAAACCTTTAACTAAAATAATATTGACAAAGCCGCAAATGTTATATGATAGTGAAGACAAACATAAAAGCAAGATACACACAATGACTCTCCACCATATCAATGGGAAGTGAAGGTCAATGCCACTTCTTTGAGAATGTTTTTATACATAGGTTCCATAATGATCACTATGACTCTGGATTTCAAGGGAGACATGGATGAATTACTTTAGTGCCTGGGCTTATGTAGTTTATTGCTTTTTAATATTTCAACTTCACTCTACATATCTTTAAAAAAAATCTGATAATTCAAAATGTATGTAATATGTTTCCTTAAAGTAATCACAGCTTGCTAATTAGTTATAGGTAAAAAAAACCCTATTATTAATCCATTCTACAAATTTTTAATGTATACCTTGAATAATTAATTCCACAATCTCTATATTTTTCTATATACAAAATGTTTTCACATTGCTTCTTCCACCTTCAGAGTAAAATTATAGAATAGTATTTTACCTTGATTAAACTTTAAATGCAATCACTTGGGGCACAGATCCATGGCGCAGACAAATGACAGCAATGGTAAAATTAATCTTTGTAAGGCATGTTATGGTCTGCTGATAGCCTAATGATGAACCAAGGGAGTAAGCCAAGGAGAGGCAGAAGAATATGAGGTAATAACCAATGTAATGTGAATACTGAAGGGATTATTAAACTGACTTAAGACTCAAAATAAGGGCACTATGTATAGATAATTATAATAGCGGAAATTGTATTCATGTCCCTTATATATCATGAATCTCTGGTATCAGCAGGTTTGGTTTCTCTATACAGTAAGTGATAGCATATTTCTTAGATATGATTGGATGTGACTATTGTGACCCCCAATAATCTTTAAAATTAAGAGGCTGCCCTCTTAACTTTTTTATGGTTAAACACTGTTTTGTTTCACAGATTGTTTGGACTTCCAAATATCATATTCCTAGTAGTCAATAAATGTAGAGGATAAGTACTTTAAATATTATAGTGTAAGTTTGTGAAATATTGTCTTATGAAATGTCCAAAGATTTCCAAGTTCAATTAAAAAATTCACATAAAGTGAAAATTTTTCTGTTTTTTAAAATATTCACAAGTTGTCTTTTGGGACCTGCTCCATAAATTGCATTGATCTCATCTTGTATTTACTAACTTAAAGTGATTGTCCAGCTAAACAGTAAAAGTAAGTCAGTACCTAAAGGGGATGATTACCTATAGAGATGAGGGAATCATTCAAAAAATTATTCGCCGAACATTCGCCGAAGTTTTCCTAAGATTCGTATATTCGACGAATAGATTTGTTGTATTTGCGTACAAAATATACATTATTATTAGAGATGAGCGAATCTATTCGCCGCTTCGTAGATTTGTATCGAATCTTGGGATTTTTCAGCTGCAAAGCGAATCCGAATATTAGGTGATTCGCTTCGCTTTTGTACGCATTCGCTACATAGTGTGTCCTATAAATTATACGCTATTCTACGTATAATTTAGTTGCTCTATACGCAGTCGCGTACGAATTCAATTCAGCGATGCAGACTTTTCCCTGGTAGTTACTCTATACGCTGTTTGGCTGAAATGGAATAAAATTCATATTGCATTTGACCTGTGGAGTGCTGTCTACTTATCTATATATATACTAAGACTGTATCCTTGGGGTGAAGCAAGGGTCTAAACAAGACGAGCACCCAACTTTGGCCTAAAGTGGATGTGTGCTGTAACCTCAAACAGAATATCCAAAGTATTCCTACCGCACCGTGTTAACGATATAAAGAAACTTATTGCGACAATAACGTTATCTATTGCCATAAATACCATTTTAGAAGAAAAAAATATGATATGGCCCCCCTCTCACACCCATAATATCTTAATAGTAGTATGTGTTAGTATTAAAAAGAGTCATTATCTAACAATTGTGTACATTTTTATGTTGCAGAGCACCGAAGTACCTGCAGCCTCTAGTAAGTGTAAAACATATTTAATTTATTTTTCATCCAAGCTACATGGGAGTGCAGCTGCAGAAAGAGCACTAGTGGTTAGGAACGGGATCCTCCAGCCCCAAACTATTCCCATGTAGCTACAACTGTTCTTTAGAGTTGAATGTAAGGCTACTTCTACACTAGCGGCAGCCCGGATCCAGCGGGTGAAGGATCCCTCCGGATCCGTGCTGCCGCAGGTACACGTGTGGGGCCGGAACCAAATTCACTGTAATGGGTGTGGGCCGCGAATCCGGCCGCAGCACGTTAACCCCTGCTGAGAGGCAGCCGGAGCGAAAATACAACATGTAACTGTGTTTTCGCTGCCTCTCAGCAGGGGTTAACATAATGTGGCCGGATTCGGGGCCCGCCCTCATTACAGTGAATTTGGGCTGGAGTGCGGTTCCGGTCCCACACGTGTACCTGCGGCAGTGCAGATCCGGAGGGACCCTTCACCTGGATCCGGGCTACCACTAGAGTAAAAGTAGCCTTAGGCCATTATTTCATGATTTTTGACAGCTGCTACACCACAGAGGAGCCTCTCTCACCGTCCTCCACCCCAACGAGAGAGGACCCCACCTGCCCCTCCAGCACCACCAGCCCAGCTACCAGAGGTAGGTAGAAAAAAAGTGTAATGGTTGAAACTTCTGTCTTCAAAATATGAGCTAAATGTATGTTTTATCTTTGGTAGCTCCAACCGACAGGAAGTAGTTTTCCCCTGGACCATGGGAAGACCACGCCGCATGGGTGTCCAGTAAGTACTACAAAAGGCTCAGTCAGTACAGAATACATGTCACAGAATAAGTCGCTTCAGTACATTAAAGTTTAGATTTTTTTTGTGGGTCTAGACCATATAAAGCACCACCTCTGAAGGAGCGCCACACCACTGAGGAAGGGGAAGAACCCCGAAACGCGTATGGTCAAAATAAGTGGCAGCTCCTAAAGAACATATGTATCCTATGGGAAGTCTCTGGATGGAATTGGATAGCTATCTATTTATCTCTTGAAAAAGACTAAGATAATATATCCAAGGACTACTCCTTCTTTAAAACAAGTATAATAGCACAAGCCAGTCTCGCTCCAAGGACATTGCTCTAAGAAAGCGATCTGTGGTAAAGAAACATCGCCGATACCAAGCGGGCACCACCATTGACAGTGGGACGCCACGTGGGACACTGTAAAAAGGCGCGCTGATCGCGCACGTGAATCAGAGCAGGACGCACAGGACAGGAAGATCGGCTGTTCACCAGCAGCACCGGAGAGTAACGTACTCAACTTTATTATACACAAAGAATAGCAGAGTGATTAAACTCCAGACTGGACTGTTATACAGTTACAAGTATATACCTAACTTGGAGACAACCGTCCTTTATCCCTCCTCACCAGGGCACGGACTTTGTATACATAATAGTGTACTAACAAAGAGCTCTGTGCGCATTTTACCGATACATTGTATACAGTGACTACTATATACTTTATACAATAATCCCTCCAATACAGGGTATTGTAGCCACTCCATATACACAGTATCAGCGGTTTATGTGAGACTTAAATGAACCACATTGTTTTTATATACAAGTTATTTTAAATGCTGTCTAATCTACCTGGTACTAATAACTAGACCTAAGACATCTGGGTCTATATGATCAGCTGTTATATATAGGACTTTACTTAGTTTATTTTAAAATATGTTATATATTTTTATAGTCAATTGCGCCTTTTAAAATTATTTTGTCTACACCAATAAAGCATCCCTCTTTACCATACATTATCCCGATTGTGAGTGTGCTTATCTAGCAAAAACTATACGATTCCCACTATACAAAGAATACGGTTTCTGTGTACCGTTGATTTAGCACCTCTTAATCCTTTTCTGTACCTCTTGGTGAGCCGCTATATCCCTTATCATATAAGTCTAACACTGCATGGCAGCGTTTCACCTGGCACATGTGATATGAAGGAGTGGGGGTAACTCACTGCCCTGGCGCTTCAGCAAGCGGACTGCCCGTGGAGTTGGAAGTGGATAGTTGTTGGGTGGTCTGCTGCAATCCTGGCTGGAAAGTACGTGGAGGTGCCAACAGCAATTGACCGGGTTGCTGGGGGGTTCCTGCCTCGCTGCCACTAATTACATTCAGCCAGTGGGCAGTAAAGGACATGTATTGCCCCTGGCCGTAAGCACTGCTCCAGGTGTTCACTGTGACGTGCACCATGCTGCCGAGGGCGGGGATAGCTTTGTTGGAGAAGTAATGCCAGCTAGGGACCTGCCAGCGTGGCTGAGCGCAAGCCATTAGCTCCCTAAAAGCTGGGCAGTAAACCAGCTGGTACGGCAGAGACTGCACAGCCAGCAACTTTGTCAGGTGACCATTCAGTTTGCACACTGTCGGATTACTTGTGGTGTAAAACTGCTTCCTGGCCACGCACTCGGCAATGGACGGCTGCCGAATGAGAGGAGGTGGAGAAATGCACGCACTGGCCGACGATGAGGTGGATGTACTAGTTACACACCAGGATGCGGGCTGAGCTATGGCCCTGGATGCGGCCTGCCTGACAGAAGGGACCCCGGGAGAAGTAACCAGCTCTTTAGTATTAATGGGCTGCTCTAAATTGCCGACATGACGCAGTTTCAAATGGTTCCACAGAGCAGTGGTCCAAACATTTGTGGCTTTCCCACGGCTCAATTTCTGTTTACACAAATTACACGTGGCCATACTGCTATCCCCTGGCAGAGTGGTAAAATACTTCCACACACCCGACGTGCGCCCTCCACAGCTGGCCAAGCTTGTAGCTCTTGAACACTTACACCCTGGTGCCGGCCCCACTATATTTGGGGTCTCGCTAGTTCCCAGGGAAGCACTAGCCCTGGGCCTAACTCGCCTCTGCCCTCTGTTGCTGCCACTACTAGTACCACCCTCCTCCTCTGAGCTCAAATCCTCCTAACCAGCCCGATCCGCTTCCCAGGTCCTCCGGTCTAACACATCAGATTCATCATCAGACTCCTCCACAACACATTTTTGGGAATGCAAATTAGGCTGTTCCCCACCAACTGACAATTCCGGGCAGCCCAAACTCTGACTGCCCTCTAAGAAATCCTCAGGAAGTCTGTCCTCTATAACCGCCGGATTATAAGGTGGGCTTCGGTGGCTTTTTTTTTTAGAAATTGCAGAAGGGACACCACTAGGAGGGAGCACTGAAGCCCGAGAGGTGGCAGAAAATGAAGGGGTTTGCTTGAGTGGAATGGTGGAGCAGGACGAGTCTGACCCCTGGCTACATATGGATACTGTATCAGCAAATAACAGCAGATCATCCGGCTGAGACTGAGATGAGCATGCCATCCCCTCCACTACCTCATCTACTTTCTCCTCCACTACAATTTTGCGCCTCGGTGTGTTAGCCTGGTGGAACAACGGCCAAGTATTGCAAATACTACTAGTAGATGCTCCATCTACAGGTCTTCTGGCACTGCTGCCCTGTGCCACCTTCTCCTTTTTTTTAAAGCTCAAAGTCTGGCTGGAACTGGACCCCTTTTGCTTATCCATTCCAGACATTTTTTTCAATTCACTCTGTGGCCCTGCAGCTTGTCTTTGTCCCTGTATCGCACTGTCTCTCCCTGTCTCTCCCTATCTCTCCCTGTCTCTCTCTCCCTGCTTGATTAAATACTAGCCCTGAACTGGCCCTGCACTTGCCCTGCAGTATCCCTGATATCTGTAATATGGATTCCCAGAGCAATTACACCCCAATTTTCACAAAACAGGTCTCAGAGTCTCAGAACTTCACACACAGTGCTTCTGCTCGTCTCAGCAGTCGAAGCAGAAGTGATGTGTCACTGGCTTACCTAGCCTGAGCCAATCAGAGCAAGCCCTGCCCACTAGGTCAGGTGACCGCTTTCTTCCAGGGCTTTTGCGCGTGATAAACAAGCTAACAGTAAACGTTCGCTAATGAATTGAAATCGTACGCAACAGCGTATACAGAAACGTATACGTAGCAATAGCGTATAATTTATAGGACAAACTACGTAGCTAATGCATACAAAGCCAAAGCGAATCACCTAATATTCGGATTCGCTTCACAGCTAAAAAATCCCACGATTCAATACGAATCAACGAATAGACTAATCGATTCGCTCATCTCTAATTACCTTTTATTTAAAGTACTTTTCATCTAAGCTCCATTAGGTCAGAGCTGCAATCTACAGTTTAGCTATAGAGTGCATCGGGAGCCTGAGACATGCTATCTGCCTTATGGTTGGTTCAGGCTATCTTCCTCCCCCCGCAACTCTGCATCCTCTAATTAGCTGCTTTGTATGAACAAAAGTCTATCACAGGCTGACTAAGAAGTCTGTACATGAAGAGCTCCTTTCATGGGCGGACTGGGAACATAAAGTGGTCCTGGGAAAAAAAATACAAGATGCTCCTAGCATAAATTAATGCTGAGAATATCTGATCGCTATGTACCAGAAAGATGGCATTGAGGAGGTTTTGGGCGGCCCCCTGGTCAGTGGCCCACCAGGAAAATTCCCCGTAAGGTCTATGGCCAGTCCACCTCTTGCTACTTTCTATTATAGCAGTAGAAGAATGATCATAATGGAAAAAGGCTCATGATCGAAACATGTTGGCAGTGAATACTCTGACATACATGCACATTTATTTTAAATGAATAAAGATTGAAGATTTTATTCTTGTGCTGGACACCCCCTTTTTTCCATTGGATTGTTCACATGCTGGAATGTGTCCTTTGCACAGAAAGCGGCATCAAGATTGGTGATGTGAGTGTTCTGTTTTTACTACTAGAAGAATGATTACACAATAAATACAAACTACTAGTGAAAAATAGAAGATAAGGTTAAGTGCTACACATAAAAGGCAGAGCAGTAAGCTATCCTAAAATTTTTAGATTTGACTTTATTCTGATCAACTTATTAAATCAGGTTCGTGGAACGGCATAATTTACTAATTTAATTTTGGACAAATTTCTTATCATCATATCACAAAACTTCCACAACCTCCACAGAACCAAAATGGAGCAAGTCAAAGGAAATTACTATAAGCTAAAAGAAAGGGTAAATCGAAGATATATATATATATATATATATATATATATATATATATATATATATATATATATATTATGGTTTATAGATATATGTTGATAGTATGTATTTGGAGCAAACCTTCATCTTCTAGTTCTTTACTATATGAACTCATCTCAAGAGATTTTCTAATGTGCATGAATGCATTCATCTTCTCTCTGACTTGACATAATGGGATTTGCAGATCACATCAACAGGGTTATAATTCTAAAGCTTACCTATCCAAAGCCTGAAGGCATCTGATTTATGTGATGTTTAGGTTGGTTGAACTACTAAAAAACAGCATATTTTTTATATTCTACTAGTTGCTTTATCACTGTACACCCTTAAATTTCCGTCACAAGACAGTAGCACTTTTAATACTGTATAGGAAAATGAGGAATACAAGCAATTAAGAAAGTGGGTACCTATAGTTTTAGTGACACAACTGATTAATGATATGGGCATGCACTATTTTTTTAATGCAGTTTTTGAAGTCAAATTAGCGTGGACCATAAAAAGAAGAGAAAGCATTAAGAACAGATACTATACTAATTCTCTTTTTTGAATCCACTTGTGGTTTTGGCTTCAAAAACTGCATTAACAGAAGGCTATAACTGAAAAATGATACTTCATCTCAATAACTAGGACTTTGAAAGCTGCAAAAAGTACTCTAGTCGAGGTTGTTCATGTTCATTACAATACAATTAGAGATGAGCGAGCATACTCGTCCGAGCTTGGTGCTCGTTCGAGTATTACGGTATTCGTAAGTGCTCGCTGCTCGCACGAGTATCTCGCCATGTTCGAGGAAATGGTAACTTCCGCATTGTGCATTTTTGGCGCCTATAAACTCAGCCAATCACAAGCCAGGAGACTCTGCGGTACACCCAGCATCACGTGGGACCCTTACATGTCGATAGCAGGGGTTGGCTGGCCTGATCAGGTGACCCTGGAATATACTAGTGACTGCCCGTGGTGCTCGGCTCAGATGCTGTCTGGATGTCGTTAGGTATAGAGCTGCTGCGTTTCAGGGAGAGTGTTAGGGCCTGCATTTAGTTCTTTGTTAGGCAGGAGTGTTCTCAAAAGAACCCAACAGCCCTTCTAAGGGCTACAAGACATTTTTTTGTCTCCTGGCTTGGCTGGCACTAGTAGTGCAGCTATCGCCATATATAACCCTTTTTTTTTGTTATATCTAAGTGATACAAATCCAGTTCACACTACTGCGTGGAACCATTCTGTGTGTCACAGTTCAGCTGTCCACTCACTACAATCCGTATTTTCTGTCCAGGTGACACTTTCTGTACGTCACTTAATCCAACAAGGTCTTTTGCTCTCACGTGTATAGCTTGATCACAAAAATCTCTGTGCGACATTTGTCTGGGTCGCAGTCAAAATAGCCACCGTCAGCAGGGTGTGAGTTAGGTCTACGATAGTTTCTGCACATCAAGTTAAAAAAAAACAAACTAAAAAAAAATGTAAAAAAATATATATATTTAAAAAAATAGTTTTTTTGTTGTTTTAGCTCAGTGATACGAATCCATTTCACACAGCTGCATGGAACTATTCTGTGTGTCACAGTTCAGCTGTCCACTCACTACAATCCGTATTTTCTATCCAGTTGACACATTCTGTACGTCACTTAATTAAACCAGACTGAACAAGTTTGTGAGTTTCAGTACAGCAGGCCCATTTATTTTTTATTTTTTATATAATAATACACTTATATACAGAAAATGTTGAACCCCAGGGCTAAGGGGGCGTGGGCATTCAATTACTGCAGGGGGCAGAGGCCGTGGTCCTGGGCAGGGTGAGACAGTACCTGCTGATGAGGGAGCAGGGGAACGCCGCAGAGCTACACTCCCTAGCTTCATTTCTCAACTTACAGGGACACGTGGTAGAGGACTGTTGAAACCACAACAGTGCGAACAGCTGATGTCGTGGATTGTGGACAATGCTTCAAGTAATTTGTCCACCAGTAAGTCTTCCACGCAGTCCACCAACGTTACCCAAGGGAGCACTCCTCTGGCTCCTCCACCTCAACCTCCTTCCCCCCAGTCTGCCCCCTCCCAAGAAAATTTGGAATGCGATCCGGCATACTCTCAGGAACTGTTTTCTGGACCCTTCCCAGAGTCACAAACCACTTCTCAGGTTGCTGCTAACCTCGTTCCCGATGCCCAAGTTTTCCAACTGTCGCAGTCTGTGGGTGATGATGATGATGATGACAATGTTGACTTAGTGGAAGAAGTTTGTAAAGAGGTGTCGGACGATGAGGAGACACGGTTGTCAGACAGTGGTGAAGTTGTTGTCAGGGCAGGAAGTCCGAGGGGGGAGCAGACTGAGGGGGAGCAGACTGAGGAATCGGAGGATGGACCTCTGAGGAATCTGAGGCGAGTGCTGCACCAGAACAGGTTGTAAGAGGCAGTGGTGTGGCCAGAGGGAGAAGCAGGGCCAGAGCTGGTGCATCAGCAGCAACTGTTTCACGTAGTGAAGCTCCCGTGGCGAGGCCTAGATGTTCGCAAGTCTGGAGGTTCTTTAAAGAAAGTGAGGATGACCGACCCCACTCAATGGAAATGGAATCACTCAATGGAACCAAGGCCGTTCACCACCTCCTGCGGGTCCCACCACTGCTCCTTCCCCTGTGTCACTCGCTGCCTCTGTTAGTCAACCCCCTGCCCAGGACCCCGGCACGAGCGCCTCCCGCCGGAAAACCACACCTTCGCCTCCACGATCTTCCACAGTGTCCACCAATGTGTCCCAGCGCAGCGTTCAGCTGTCTTTACAGCAGACGCTGGAGCGCAAGAGGAAATACAGTTACACCCACCCACATGCCCAAGCCCTCAACGTCCACATCTCCAAATAGCTGAGCCTGGAGATGCTGCCCTATAGGCTGGTAGAGACCGAGGCCTTTCGCAATCTCATGGCGGTGGCTGCCCCTCGGTATTCGGTCCCCAGCCGCCAATATTTTTCCCGATGTGCCGTCCCATCCCTACACCAGCTCGTGTCACAGAACATCATCCGTGCCCTGACCAACACTGTTTCTGAGAAGGTCCACTTAACCACAGACACGTGGACAAGTGCTGCCGGGCAGGGACACTATATCTCACTGACGGGACATTGGGTTAACTTGGTGGAGGCTGGGACCGAGACTGACCCTGGGGCCGCTCATGTACTGCCCACACCGAGGATTGCGGGGCCTACCTCGGTCACGGTCTCTCAGACGTACTATGCCTCCTCCTCCGACCCCTCCTCCTCCTCCACCGAATTACCATCTGTGGGCACGGCGCCTTCAGTCGGTAGCTCTAGGCGCAGCAGCAGTGCCGTGGGTAAGCGCCAGCAGGCGGTGCTTAAATTGCTGAGCTTAGGTGACAAAAGACACACCGCCCAAGAGCTGTTTAAGGGCATCACGGCGCAGACCGATGTGTGGCTGGCACCGCTGAACCTCAAGCCAGGCATGGTTGTGTGTGACAACGGGCGTAACCTGGTGGCAGCTCTGCAACTCGGCAGACTGACACATGTGCCATGCCTGGCCCACATGTTCAATCAGGGACACGTGGTAGAGGACTGTTGAAACCACAACAGTGCGAACAGCTGATGTCGTGGATTGTGGACAATGCTTCAAGTAATTTGTCCACCAGTAAGTCTTCCACGCAGTCCACCAACGTTACCCAAGGGAGCACTCCTCTGGCTCCTCCACCTCAACCTCCTTCCCCCCAGTCTGCCCCCTCCCAAGAAAATTTGGAATGCGATCCGGCATACTCTCAGGAACTGTTTTCTGGACCCTTCCCAGAGTCACAAACCACTTCTCAGGTTGCTGCTAACCTCGTTCCCGATGCCCAAGTTTTCCAACTGTCGCAGTCTGTGGGTGATGATGATGATGATGACAATGTTGACTTAGTGGAAGAAGTTTGTAAAGAGGTGTCGGACGATGAGGAGACACGGTTGTCAGACAGTGGTGAAGTTGTTGTCAGGGCAGGAAGTCCGAGGGGGGAGCAGACTGAGGGGGAGCAGACTGAGGAATCGGAGGATGGACCTCTGAGGAATCTGAGGACCAGAACAGGTTGTAAGAGGCAGTGGTGTGACCAGAGGGAGAAGCAGGGCCAGAGCTGGTGCATCAGCAGCAACTGTTTCACGTAGTGAAGCTCCCGTGGCGAGGCCTAGATGTTCGCAAGTCTGGAGGTTCTTTAAAGAAAGTGAGGATGACCGACCCCACTCAATGGAAATGGAATCACTCAATGGAACCAAGGCCGTTCACCACCTCCTGCGGGTCCCACCACTGCTCCTTCCCCTGTGTCACTCGCTGCCTCTGTTAGTCAACCCCCTGCCCAGGACCCCGGCACGAGCGCCTCCCGCCGGAAAACCACACCTTCGCCTCCACGATCTTCCACAGTGTCCACCAATGTGTCCCAGCGCAGCGTTCAGCTGTCTTTACAGCAGACGCTGGAGCGCAAGAGGAAATACAGTTACACCCACCCACATGCCCAAGCCCTCAACGTCCACATCTCCAAATAGCTGAGCCTGGAGATGCTGCCCTATAGGCTGGTAGAGACCGAGGCCTTTCGCAATCTCATGGCGGTGGCTGCCCCTCGGTATTCGGTCCCCAGCCGCCAATATTTTTCCCGATGTGCCGTCCCATCCCTACACCAGCTCGTGTCACAGAACATCATCCGTGCCCTGACCAACACTGTTTCTGAGAAGGTCCACTTAACCACAGACACGTGGACAAGTGCTGCCGGGCAGGGACACTATATCTCACTGACGGGACATTGGGTTAACTTGGTGGAGGCTGGGACCGAGACTGACCCTGGGGCCGCTCATGTACTGCCCACACCGAGGATTGCGGGGCCTACCTCGGTCACGGTCTCTCAGACGTACTATGCCTCCTCCTCCGACCCCTCCTCCTCCTCCACCGAATTACCATCTGTGGGCACGGCGCCTTCAGTCGGTAGCTCTAGGCGCAGCAGCAGTGCCGTGGGTAAGCGCCAGCAGGCGGTGCTTAAATTGCTGAGCTTAGGTGACAAAAGACACACCGCCCAAGAGCTGTTTCAGGGCATCACGGCGCAGACCGATGTGTGGCTGGCACCGCTGAACCTCAAGCCAGGCATGGTTGTGTGTGACAACGGGCGTAACCTGGTGGCAGCTCTGCAACTCGGCAGACTGACACATGTGCCATGCCTGGCCCACATGTTCAATCTAATAGTTCAGCGGTTCCTCAAGACATACCCCAAACTGTCTGATTTGCTCACCAACGCGCGCCGCATCTTTGCGCATTTCCGCAAGTCGACCAAAGATACTGCCACTCTCAGGGCAGAGCAGCGCAGCGCCGCCTACAACTGCCCGCTCACCGACTGTTGTGCGACGTGCCCACGAGATGGAATTCGACATGTTATCCAGAGTTTACCAGCAGCGCAGAGCGATTGTAGACTGCCAGATGTCAACTTCCACCAGAACTGGTAGTCAGGTCACTCAGATTCCTCAAGTCTACAATGAGGAGTGGACGTGGATGTCTGATATCTGCCAGGTGTTGAGCAACTTTGAGGAGTCAACACAGATGGTCAGCGGCGATGCCGCCATTATCAGCCTCACCATCCCGCTGCTTTGCCTGTTGAAAAACTCACTGCTCAGCATGGAGTCGGATGCTTTGCGCTTGTCACAAGAGACGGTGGAGGAAGATATGTCGCTTGATAGCCAGAGCACCCTCCGGTCTGTTTCTCAGCGCGTATCGGAGGAGGGGGATGAGGATGAGGAAGAAGAGGAGGAGAATGTCAGCGAGACAGAAGAGGGTACCAGTTCTCAGTCCTTAACTCTTGAGCGTGTATGGGCTGAAGAGGAGGACTTGGAGGAGGAGGAGGAGGAGGAGGAGGAAATGGAGAGTCAGGCCAGTGAGGAGAGGGAATTCTTACGTGTTGGGACTCTGGCGCACATGGCAGACTTCATGTTAGGCTGCCTATCCCGTGACCCTCGTGTTAGAAGCATTTTTTCAAACACCGATTACTGGGTGTTCACTCTCCTGGACCCACGGTACAAGCAGAACCTTTCCACTCTCATCCCTGCAGAGGAAAGGAGTATGAGAGTGAATAGATATCAACAGGCCCTGGTACACAAGCTGAAACAATCCTTCCCATCTGACGCCGCTAGCGGCAGAGGGCATGGTTCTGTGGGCCAAGTAGCGGGGGAGAGTAGGCGAGCAGGCAGCTTGTCCAGCACTGGCAGGGGAACGCTCTCCAAGGCCTTTGCCAGTTTTATGTCACCCCAGCAAGACATTGTCACCTGTCCCCAGTCTAGGCAGAGTAGGGGGGAGCTGTACAGAAAGATGGTGAGGGAGTACCTAGCTGACCATACCAATGTCCGTAGAGATCACTCTGCTCCATACAACTACTGGGTTTCAAAACTGGACACGTGGCCTGAACTGGCACTGTACGCTTTGGAGGTGCTGGCCTGCCCTGCCGCTAGCGTGCTGTCAGAGCGGGTATTCAGTGCAGCTGGTGGCGTCATCACCGATAAGCGTACACACTTGTCAACTGACAGCGCTGACAGGCTGACGCTTATTAAAATGAACAAAGCCTGGATTTTACCGGAATTCAAATCTCCTCTGGGGAAAGCAGCTAAAGATTTACATTACTTATGTATCCGATTCCTCTTATTTACTCCTCCTCCTTGTGGTCTTTGCCTAACGCTGACCCAAAAAACGCAATTTTTTAGAGGTCCAATTGGCACTCTTTTACCACAATTTTTCCGGATCTCCACCTACAGGCCCTCTCTGTAAACAATTTTTTCGGAGGTCCACCTACAGGCCCTCTCTCCAAACAATTTTTCTGGAGGTCCACCTACAGGCCCTCTCTCCAAACAATTTTTCCGGAGGTCCACCTACAGGCCCTCTCTCCAAACAATTTTTCCGGAGGTCCACCTACAGGCCCTCTCTCTAAACAATTTTTCTTTGCACCTAGTTGGGTGCTTCCCAAACATGTGATGGGTATGTGCCTCGCCTTTCTTGGTCTGGGTGAGCACAATTGCCATGAGGGTAACCTCCAGGCTGTTGCCTGAGAATTTGGGGTAATGGTGGGATTAGGCAGCCTCAGAGGCATCCATGCATTCTGCCCCTGCTGTTTCCTGTTCATTTCCGAGGTGTTTCCATCATTTTCTGATGTTTCCAGGTTTTCACCCAGCCTTCCCTAGGCAGAGCCTTGGTCCCCTGCAAAAAATGCTCGAGTCTCCCATTGACTTCAATGGGGTTCGTTACTCGAAACGAGCACCCGAGCATCGGGAAAAGTACGACTCGAATAACGAGCACCCGAGCATTTTAGTGCTCGCTCATCTCTAAATACAATCATTAACTTGCATGATTATTATTTTTCCATTGTAATTACTTCACATTGCAAGGTTTACAGCTATAGAGAGTGCAAGTGTAGCAGACACACCTGAACCCTGGTGCTGCAGAGGGCTCTAATGGCACAGATGTGTATACCCTTCCCTTTGTGGAACATATGGACTTTTAATTTTCATATTTAATATTCATTTAATTTTCATTCATTTATTTTCTAATAGTACTAATAGTACTAATTTTCTAATAGTACTAATAGTACTTTCTCTCTGTTTAATACAGTATTTCTATAAAATGCATGGTACAGGATCCTGCCGAGTGCAAAGTAACTTCTTTACTTTTGCAAGTGACTCGGTACGCAGCAGTTTTTGAATTAATTATCCAAGAAGTGTGAAAACCCATTCATTAAGGTTTATATCAGGTCATATAGATGAGCATTTTTTAAATGTACTGTATATTTCACAGCAACCACTTGTTTTGCAAAAACCAACCAATGTCTATATGAACTAGCAATCCACTCTCAGTAATATCAAGTTGCTTCACTAAAGTCAAAGGGGGGGGATTGTGAGTGGGGGCTGTTGTCATTGCAAAAGACCACTTGAAGCCATGACGTGTATAAGATTAAAAGTTCAAAATTTCCTGACCCTTCCAATTAGAGGAGAAAATTAAGCATGCTATATGCACTATAGGACTTCAACCTTCAGTGATCCTCTCTGTTAGTCATAAGTTTACACTTAAACTCATTAGTTCCAGTTTTTGGATTTTGTTCATTAGTTCCTGCTTCTGATACAGTAATTAAAAGAAACAGGAAGGCATGTGTATTATTTAATCTCCTTCATGAGATGTTCTAATGGAGAAGAGTATATATTTACTTACATGCAATTCTCCTATCTGGAAATTGAAATTGCATGTTGAGTGGTGTAACTTGTGGGGTCTCATTGGGTCAGCAAACTCATTGGTGTCAAGTTTGGTGTCAATGAAAACAATTATCCTGGAAATGGCTATGATAGAAATTTGAAGACTGTATTGTGTGGGAAAAAAAAACAAGGGATCATCTATCAACCCTGTTTTTGGTCCATTACTTTTTATACATTATAACCTCGGTTTACCGCAATCTGCTTACCGCAGATGTTCCACTAGTTCTAGTAAATGTTGATAGTGGTTTACATATGTAATTTAATTTAATTTGGTATTGTGATACATAAAAGAAAGCCCTAATATCAGCATCAGACTGGCCCATTAACCTACTAGAAGAGCGTTCAGTGCAACCAAACTCTGATCCAATAATGGGCCTCAATAAGGCAACCCAATTTGAAGCTGATTTGTTGCTGCTAGGGAAAATTTTTGTGGGCTCATTCTCAAAATAATATAATAAAACCTATGTGCATTCAAGTGGACCTTCAAATGTTCTGTATTGAAGAAAGTCCCTTAGATAGGCTTTTTTATCTAGGGATAAGATATTGCTTGCTATTCAGGCCAATTTAGAGAATTTGCTTTTACCTCTCTTGACATACAGCATCCAGCTAGATATTCCCCTACCAGCTATAACCTGCCTTATATTTCTTTCCTATGGTGGGCCCATGGCACCCATTTACACATGACAACACAGCAGTCAATTATCAGTAATGAACCGTTCTTTCCCGATAATTGCTTGCTCATTAGAGAAGTTGAAAGATACATTTACATGCAGAAATCACATCCACTGTATGGGGACATACACATACATTGTTCCTGGGTAGCAGATCTCTGTTTAGCATTTTTAGCATTTGCTCGTTCACCAGATGATCTGTGGCACCTTTACACAGGGCAATTATTAGGAAGGAGTGCTCATAGGAATGCTTGTTCCTTATAATGTTTCTCATCACTGGCCCATGTAAAATACCTTTTTGAGAGGGCATGAACCACACTCAGTTGCAGTTTTTGTCTTCTGAACCGTGGTGCAGCTTTTAACAACTTCAACTCCCTCTACCATCACTCCAATGGGCTTGAAGCATCCAAGCTACGTAAGTTACTTGTTTCATTAGCATGTCCATACTTTATCTTGGAAATGTTAACCTAATCTTAAATCATTTTATACCCATACTGTTAAACTACAATAAACTGCTGATTTAATCTATAATTGACTTGGCTTTAAGATATTGATTTGTTTATTAGGATCATTAAGAGCCCTTCATTATTACACTTAATGTTACCACTTGGTGTTCTATACCCTAAAATACACCCTATATTGTAAGCATCAACTAGAAAGATTGTTAAAGTACTCCATACTGTAAATATAAGACATGTTGTTAAATGACAATACTAATTCTAAAGTAGATCATTTTACACAAATGTAAGCTGATTCTTTATGGCGCAACGCAAGTCAAAGGACTTTAAATGTATGTATATTCCCATATCTAATTCTCATTGTTTCATAATTAGTGATCTGTGAATCTGCTACATAAAGAACAAGTCACTTAAGATAAATCAATTTTCAAGAAGCAAAGTACTGTACAAGGTAAAACCATTATACACTAAATAAAATTATAACGCTTGAAAGCATTAAAAGTGCTTTGCATTGCCATTACAACTCTTACAAAGCACTTGCAACACATAGAAATTTGCAATGTACAACTTTTGCTAATAAGACATAGACCAACATCACAGTTCCAACACACCATAAGACTTGCAGAGCTAATGGAAGAATTTCAGCGGACATTCAGTGACTTAATTATTCCCTATAGGATCATTAAATGCATAAAGCAGATAACAAGTGTACCTTCTTATGTTCAAGGCTCTAACTGCTGATGCTGTAACTTTATTGGAAATCTCATTTTTAGGTACTGGTGGTAAGTTGTAAAAATCCATTAATGTCTTCCAAATAATGTTCAAAATTCTGTACATTCTGGGGATGTTCATTAAGATAATTTTAAATTCTAGTCTTAATCTATCTCTGCTAGCATCAGATGATCCACAAATATTAAAAGACGCTTATCTCTTAATAATTGTGGTGCAACTGTGCAGGACCATGTAACAGAGCTGAAATCTACACCAGCAAGGAAGCCAGTGTAGATTTCAAGTATAATCAAACCAAGTTTCCAAGAGTAGATTATAATAAATGTGTCAGGCCTGCTATGCCAAGGCCTTCACCACCACTCCCCACCCACTTTTTTTGGAAAACTAGTGAATGGGGTGGAAAAAAAAACAAAAAGTTGTAAACTTTTGCACAAGTTGAGAATGCGCCAAACTTTGTGGCTTTTGACTTTAAGTTTTTTTTTTTTTTTTTTTTTTTAATAAAGGGATTGATATCTGTCCTCTTATATGTAGAGGTGAAGCAGACCAAAGTTTATCAGTGCTATAAAGATGAGTGTTGACTTTATTGCTACTAATTGTAATGTTTGTGGTTTTCTATAAGACCGTAGTTAATCCCTTTGAAATAATTAAAATCAAAGTGATATCACACTGTAAAGTTAAAGCGTTTGTCCAGACCTTTCTAAGCAATGGCCTATCTTCAGGATAAACCATCACTAGGTGATCGGCTGAAGTCTGACACCCTGAAACCTCCGCTGATCATCTGTGTTAGCTCCATCAACAGAAGTCAGTGCCGGAGCTTCTCCAGCTAAAATGTTGCTGATTAAATTGAAGGCTGCATCTCTCAATGTGGAACATCTTATTCCAGCATACCTCTTATTAAGAATGACATATGAAACCTAAGTCTTAACTAATCTTTCTCTAGCATGTTCTCAGCATTTTCTGTTTTTTAAAGGTTGCTCAGGATTTCAGTTGTTAAAGCATGTGTATGTGCCCCAAAGCGGTCCTACCTACTTTAAATGAGGAAAGGTGGTGCAACCATAGGCAAAAAATTTTGGAGACCATAGAAAGCTACCCAGTCACCGAACCTGTAAATAAGCTCCTATACTCCCATATGAAGGTAGAAATACATACATCTAGTGCGCTGGTTATCCAAACCAATGTTTTTCTACAGTTGTTTCCATTATCTTTTATGGAGAACACAGCTTGGCAGACTATCATAATATTCTAGGACATTAATAGAAATATATGCTGTAAATGGGACAGAACATTATCTCTTTTGAACAAATTATTTGAATTACACGTCTATACAGTTATGTAACCTAATACTAATAGTGTCAGCATCACGGCAATTATTGCTACCTTCTGTATGAGAAAGTCATTAGGAAATTATATCTACTGTTAAAACTTGCAAACTCTGTGAGCTCAGCCTCCTCATCCATTGTTATTTAATATCATTTCAACAGCTCAGGTAAAGTATCTGCCAGCGGGAGGTCATAAAGGAGTCCCGCTGATGTTTTTATTAGCACTGATTTGAAATACTTATCCTGTTGCTCGAATAACTCTGGCATTTGTTCTGTATATTTGCCTGTTGCTGGAATAAAGCTAGAGACATAGCTGATGTGGTCACGTAAGAAATAGAAATCACACATGTATGATTTCAACAGAAAATATACATTTTTATTTATAATAATGGGACATGATGAGATATTAAAACTGTTACCATGTAGCAGTAGGGTCATCATGAGTGGATATCCATTAGGGATGCTGTCAGATATCTGGACCTCATGCAGACAAGTGGAAAGGGCCCTTCAGGTTCCCCTTTACATTTCCCATTCACTGTCTTGGACTCTATTGTGCACTTTTAGTAGACACCAAGGGGTATAACATAATCCTTTTCCAGAATAAAACCTATTCCTAATACAACAATACCTTTTGTGCCTAGGGTGAGTCTTCACTTTGAAGTGATCTTTGCTCTCTTCATTGAGCTGCTTCACTGCCCCCTCTGCTCCAAGTGACAACTGTAGTAGTCTGTTAGTTGAGGGAAGTTGTTATGAAGCAGCTCAGTGCAGAGAGCAATTCACAATAAAGCCCCCACCCTGGGCACTTGTAGAATCTGGCAGAAGAAAACTTCAGATTTACACTACTCCTGATGATAAAATCTCCACAATAGACATGTTTGCATTTATCTCCTCAGTCAATACCTACCGTAGTGCAGTTTGGCATTGTCGAAGTTTAAAGGGAATTGTGTAGGTCCTGTTGGATGACTGTTCTGGAGCAGTTGATAAAGGGTGAAATCCCTTTTGGACTATGCATCTGGCAGCAGTACCACATGTGTGACAGGCCTGCATCTAACCAGAGAGCAGGGGTGTAACTACCATAGTGGCAGATCATGCGACTGCTATAGGGCCCAGGGTAAGAGGGGGCCCAGTCGTAGTTGGGATTATCTCATCTTCTACTGGAGGTGAAAACTTGGTCAGGACTCTACCCTCTAAAGGAACAACTTTTAGCAAATGATGCAGTGGAAAAATGGCCCAAGGGTCATTGAAAAGGGTTTAGGCAGAAACATTTCTGTCCTATGTGTGTGAGTGTGTGTGTGGTGGCGGGGGGGCTGGATTTCTCCTTGCTATGGGGCCCTTACTTCTGTATGTACGCCACTGCCAGAGTATCTTATCTCTCCAACTTTGCATGGGGTTTAACAGTTCAAACAAAATATATGAAATATATATAAAAAGTTGTTCAGTCTTGAAACTAATAAGGAAATAAAATATTTTTAAAAACATAAGCTTGACATCAGAGGAAAAAAATATAGCATAAAATTCTCTAGCTAAAACAAAGGCAGCTGAACACATTTATTAGAGCAGAAATAAAATGAAAAAGCGTAACACAGAAATTATATTGTAGCAGTGAATGGTACATCTGTACCCTATTCATTCTGCTGTAAGCAATCATTATGTCTCTATGCAAGTTGTTCTATTAAAAAATCTTAACTAGTAACAGTAATAAATATAAAGTATACATAAAAGTGCAGAAAGTGAAGTCTGTGCATTTAATAGATGTTTCCATTTAGCTGTCTCTTCGGATAGGTTCCCATTACAGTATGTTCAGAGTATATTACTCAAAATTCTCTATATACCTAGGTACCCTGTCTAACATGCCCCTAGACTATCATTAGACATTACAATGTTATTTTGGCATATGTCTAACCAGTGCATGTCAGAATACCTTTGTCTCAGCTTTAATGAATACATTAGCTGATTATACTTTTTAATAGAAATGTATATAAAATACCATCAAGAAATATATATTGTGGTATAAACACTTGTTTTCCAATGATAAATAATGGTAGACATACAGGGGGTCAACTATTATACTAAAGTACACCTATATTAAAGGGGTTATCCGAGTTATATTTATTGATGACCTATCCTCAGGATAGGTCATCAATATCAGATCGACGGGGGTCCGACTCCCGGCACCCCCACGATCAGCTGTTTGAAGAGGAGGAGCGCGCCGTGCCAGCGCTGTCTCCTCTTCATTGTTTACCTGCTCTCCGTAATATCAGTAGCTGTGAGCAGGTGTAATTATACCCAAGATGCCCTATTCATTTCAATGGGATGGCTCGTTCCCATACACTTGTATAGGAGCGAGCCGTTCCATTGAAATGAATGGGACGGTTAGGTGTAATTACACCTGCTCACCGTTACCTATGTTAATATGCTAAGGCATATTTAAGGTGCAGATGGTGGCACAATGGTTAGTTGCACCCCTATCTGCCACTTCTCAGCACTCACGCCAGGTCTAAAATTGTGGAGGAAGGGGACAGGCAGGCCGGTCTCAGTCATCATTTTCTACGCCTGTTTTAGGCATGGAAAATGGTCTAAACGTAAGGCAGCTGGGAAGCTGGATACGCCAAAGTTATGGACAGGCCTGAGCCTCTTCCTAACTAGGGTGGATCCTCCGCTAGGTATAGGGGTATAGGGGTTTAAAAACAACATAATCTAAAACGCCAGTCTTAATAAATGTGACCCACAGTATGTATGTCGATGAAGGCTGGAATTCCAAAAGATTATCATGGCTGAGCATCTTGTGCCGCCAGCTTAATCTCTCGAGTGGGCCGTGCAAGAATCTGATCTGCCTGGTAAACTGAATCAGCTTTGCTAAAATTTGTTTAGTGAAGTATGCAAATTTTATAACGTGATTTGTTTTGATATCATCACGCACACGTTGATACTTGCAGTATCACTAGATTACCAAGGCAGCAAGAGATGTGCGGCCATGTTAAGCTACCGTTAGAGGGAGCGTCCAAAGCTCTAGGGACACGCTCTCAAATGTGTAAACTTGTTCTGATGAACAAATCAATTAGCACAAATCGATGCAATCATCTCTAGACAGCAACTTAATGTACAATGGCCCCTAAAGTTACAATATTAATTGGTTCCAGGACAACCATTGTATGTTGAAACTATTGTAAGTTGAGTAATTGGTTCCAAAGCCCCAAAATGTCATCCAAGATAAGAGAAAATGAAGATTTAAGAAAAATAAGCAGATAACTAAGACAGATAAAACAAGTCCTTACATATAACAGTCAGGAATAGCTGCTAACCAGCAACTAATCCATCTAGTTTCAGATTTCCAATAATGAATTGATAGACTGTGGATATGGCGGATGGTATTATTTTTGGTCTCTTCTAGCATTATATATTGATTGTGTTAACTTTTAATCGATTATAATAAAATTTGGTAATGATTAAAATTGAGCGGTAATATACTCCATCATTTATGTGATATATAATATTCCTGCTAGTTTACTAGGGAAGTGGCCTTGATTAGTTGGATCTGAGTCTGAGACATTGTATGTTGTGTCTAGTTTCATCTTACGATGGGTCAGAAAAGACCATTGTATGTTGAAAATATAGTATCCTGAGGCCATTGTATCTTGAGGGATCACTGTATATGGCTATGGGTAAGCAAATGGTAGTTGCTGATAACAAGCAGCATGCTTAATAACACACAGCGGTGAGGAAACCCCGAAACACGTTTGGGTTGATAGAAGCAGTGTAAAAATTCTGGTCTGAGGGAAAACTCACTTTATTTGAAAATAAGGACCACAAGAACCTTATAAAACTACTCAGTACTTGGAAAGAACAAGAATATAGTCCAAAGAAGATTACTAACTATGACGCGACACTCAGAAAACACACAGCTGAGCAATGTGTAGAAGGGAGAACTAAGCATCCCGCTCCATTCCTATAGCAGCCGCGACCACGTGGGACGCCACGTGGGACGCCATCAAAAGAGCACGCACTGCAGGGTAACATACCCAGTATAACTGATAACTCATTATATGTTTGAAAAACGCATCTTTCTGTGATTGTTGGTGGCCACAGCAATATATACTTATGGACTTTTGTTAATAGAGGCATAAATAGCGCTCAATATTTATCTATGGACATATGCTAATACTGTACAAATAACATTAACAAGAACAACTGGGTACAGAGATCAATTTACCTCATATATACCAATTAAAAATCCCTTCTAAGGGGAACTTTAATATTATAGGAGGTGACAAAAGGTACTGAACAAAGACTTACAGTGGATAACACTAAATATATACCATCATACTTACCTTCAAACAATACTTAGCTCTATAAAAAAAGCTAAACAATACCATTATATTATCTGCTAGAAGATCTTAAGGAATTACTATTTATCTATATTTGCTGCTAAAAACTGTTGCTGCTCTTGATATTTGCTGCTTATTGATAATTGCTAGAGATGAGCGAGTAGTGTTCGATCGAGCCGGTATTCGATCGAATACTACGATATTCGGCACACTCGATTTCAATCGAGTATAACGGCGATGGCGCACTTAGAATTCGTTTCCCCTCCCACCTTCCCTGGCGCTCTTTTTCCACCAATCAACATGCAGGGGGGGTATGACAGGCACGCTGAGCACGCTGGCAGCGCGAAAACAGCGTCTACATGGATTGGCTGGAAAAACCATGTGACCTCGAATCATAAAAACTCAGCTCTTCCTGCTCGTACGCATATGCTGCGTGAACTTAGTCAGGGACAGAGGCTGGAGAAGGGAGAGACAGATTTTAGCTGTTGGACAGGCAGGAGCGTGATTAAAAGCCCTTATCAGGGCTACTACAGTGGACTTCAGTGATAGCTTTACTACAATATAGACTTTACAGAGAACGGCTGCTGTATTCAGGGATAGCTGCTGGAGTAGGGACAGAGAGAGGCATTAGTGGTGTATTAGGTGCTCTGCTACATACCAAACTATATTTGGCACTACTGCTGTGTACTTTGAAATATACAATATCTAGGCATTTTAATAGGCCACTGTACTGTGCGTTCTCTTGCTAAATTATCTCACATACCTGGTGTAAATACCCACCGTCTGTTCAGTTACTACACGGCTGTGTACTTTGAAATATACAATATCTAGGCATTTTAATAGGCCACTGTACTGTGCGTTCTCTTGCTAAATTATCTCACATACCTGGTGTAAATACCCACCGTCTGTTCAGTTACTACACGGCTTTGTACTTTGAAATATACAATATCTAGGCCATTTAATAGGCCACTGTACTGTGCGTTTTCTTGTTAAAGTATCTCACATACCTGGTGTACATACCCACCGTCTGTTCAGTTACTACACGGCTTTGTACTTTGAAATATACAATATCTAGGCCATTTAATAGGCCACTGTACTGTGCGTTTTCTTGTTAAAGTATCTCACATACCTGGTGTACATACCCACCGTCTGTTCAGTTACTACACGGCTTTGTACTTTGAAATATACAATATCTAGGCCATTTAATAGGCCACTGTACTGTGCGTTTTCTTGTTAAAGTATCTCACATACCTGGTGTACATACCCACCGTCTGTTCAGTTACTACACGGCTTTGTACTTTGAAATATACAATATCTAGGCCATTTAATAGGCCACTGTACTGTGCGTTCTCGTGCTAAATTATCTCACATACCTGGTGTAAATACCCACCGTCTGTTCAGTTACTACACGGCTTTGTACTTTGAAATATACAATATCTAGGCATTTTAATAGGCCACTGTACTGTGCGTTCTCTTGTTAAATTATCTCACATACCTGGTGTACATACCCACCGTCTGTTCAGTTACTACACGGCTTTGTACTTTGAAATATACAATATCTAGGCCATTTAATAGGCCACTGTACTGTACGTTCTCTTGTTAAATTATCTCACATACCTGGTGTAAATACCCACCGTCTGTTCAGTTACTACACGGCTGTGTACTTTGAAATATACAATATCTAGGCATTTTAATAGGCCACTGTACTGTGCGTTCTCTTGTTAAATTATCTCACATACCTGGTGTAAATACCCACCGTCTGTTCAGTTACTACACGGCTTTGTACTTTGAAATATACAATATCTAGGCCATTTAATAGGCCACTGTACTGTGCGTTTTCTTGTTAAAGTATCTCACATACCTGGTGTACATACCCACCGTCTGTTCAGTTACTACACGGCTTTGTACTTTGAAATATACAATATCTAGGCCATTTAATAGGCCACTGTACTGTGCGTTTTCTTGTTAAAGTATCTCACATACCTGGTGTACATACCCACCGTCTGTTCAGTTACTACACGGCTTTGTACTTTGAAATATACAATATCTAGGCCATTTAATAGGCCACTGTACTGTGCGTTTTCTTGTTAAAGTATCTCACATACCTGGTGTACATACCCACCGTCTGTTCAGTTACTACACGGCTTTGTACTTTGAAATATACAATATCTAGGCCATTTAATAGGCCACTGTACTGTGCGTTTTCTTGTTAAAGTATCTCACATACCTGGTGTACATACCCACCGTCTGTTCAGTTACTACACGGCTTTGTACTTTGAAATATACAATATCTAGGCATTTTAATAGGCCACTGTACTGTGCGTTCTCTTGTTAAATTATCTCACATACCTGGTGTACATACCCACCGTCTGTTCAGTTACTACACGGCTTTGTACTTTGAAATATACAATATCTAGGCCATTTAATAGGCCACTGTACTGTACGTTCTCTTGTTAAATTATCTCACATACCTGGTGTAAATACCCACCGTCTGTTCAGTTACTACACGGCTGTGTACTTTGAAATATACAATATCTAGGCATTTTAATAGGCCACTGTACTGTGCGTTCTCTTGTTAAATTATCTCACATACCTGGTGTAAATACCCACCGTCTGTTCAGTTACTACACGGCTTTGTACTTTGAAATATACAATATCTAGGCATTTTAATAGCCCACTGTACTGTGCGTTCTCGTGCTAAATTATCTCACATACCTGGTGTAAATACCCACCGTCTGTTCAGTTACTACACGGCTTTGTACTTTGAAATATACAATATCTAGGCATTTTAATAGGCCACTGTACTGTGCGTTTTCTTGTTAAAGTATCTCACATACCTGGTGTACATACCCACCGTCTGTTCAGTTACTACACGGCTTTGTACTTTGAAATATACAATATCTAGGCCATTTAATAGGCCACTGTACTGTGCGTTTTCTTGTTAAAGTATCTCACATACCTGGTGTACATACCCACCGTCTGTTCAGTTACTACACGGCTTTGTACTTTGAAATATACAATATCTAGGCCATTTAATAGGCCACTGTACTGTGCGTTCTCTTGTTAAATTATCTCACATACCTGGTGTACATACCCACCGTCTGTTCAGTTAC
Organism: Rhinella marina; assembly: GCA_900303285.1. Lineage (NCBI taxonomy): Eukaryota > Metazoa > Chordata > Amphibia > Anura > Bufonidae > Rhinella > Rhinella marina. The sequence goes on along the minus strand of ONZH01012367.1, from coordinate 4,047 downwards.
TACACGGCTTTGTACTTTGAAATATACAATATCTAGGCATTTTAATAGCCCACTGTACTGTGCGTTCTCGTGCTAAATTATCTCACATACCTGGTGTAAATACCCACCGTCTGTTCAGTTACTACACGGCTTTGTACTTTGAAATATACAATATCTAGGCATTTTAATAGGCCACTGTACTGTGCGTTCTCTTGTTAAATTATCTCACATACCTGGTGTACATACCCACCGTCTGTTCAGTTACTACACGGCTTTGTACTTTGAAATATACAATATCTAGGCCATTTAATAGGCCACTGTACTGTACGTTCTCTTGTTAAATTATCTCACATACCTGGTGTAAATACCCACCGTCTGTTCAGTTACTACACGGCTGTGTACTTTGAAATATACAATATCTAGGCATTTTAATAGGCCACTGTACTGTGCGTTCTCTTGTTAAATTATCTCACATACCTGGTGTAAATACCCACCGTCTGTTCAGTTACTACACGGCTTTGTACTTTGAAATATACAATATCTAGGCCATTTAATAGGCCACTGTACTGTGCGTTTTCTTGTTAAAGTATCTCACATACCTGGTGTACATACCCACCGTCTGTTCAGTTACTACACGGCTTTGTACTTTGAAATATACAATATCTAGGCCATTTAATAGGCCACTGTACTGTGCGTTTTCTTGTTAAAGTATCTCACATACCTGGTGTACATACCCACCGTCTGTTCAGTTACTACACGGCTTTGTACTTTGAAATATACAATATCTAGGCCATTTAATAGGCCACTGTACTGTGCGTTTTCTTGTTAAAGTATCTCACATACCTGGTGTACATACCCACCGTCTGTTCAGTTACTACACGGCTTTGTACTTTGAAATATACAATATCTAGGCCATTTAATAGGCCACTGTACTGTGCGTTTTCTTGTTAAAGTATCTCACATACCTGGTGTACATACCCACCGTCTGTTCAGTTACTACACGGCTTTGTACTTTGAAATATACAATATCTAGGCCATTTAATAGGCCACTGTACTGTGCGTTTTCTTGTTAAAGTATCTCACATACCTGGTGTACATACCCACCGTCTGTTCAGTTACTACACGGCTTTGTACTTTGAAATATACAATATCTAGGCCATTTAATAGGCCACTGTACTGTGCGTTTTCTTGTTAAAGTATCTCACATACCTGGTGTACATACCCACCGTCTGTTCAGTTACTACACGGCTTTGTACTTTGAAATATACAATATCTAGGCCATTTAATAGGCCACTGTACTGTGCGTTCTCGTGCTAAATTATCTCACATACCTGTTGTAAATACCCACCGTCTGTTCAGTTACTACACGGCTTTGTACTTTGAAATATACAATATCTAGGCCTTTTAATAGGCCACTGTACTGTGCGTTCTCTTGCTAAAGTATTTCACATACCTAATTATATACCCAAATATTGTATTTGCAACAAAAAAAAAAATAAAATGCGGAGGGGGGCTAGCGGAATAGGACGTGGACGTGGACGAGGACGGGGGCGCGGAAATGCTGTTGGGGGCCTTGTTGAAGCCAGTGGGTATACAATGTGTGCTGGTGAGGATCAGCCAGGATCCCGCTCATCCAGAATCCCTGCCTTTATGGGACAGTTAAGCAGGGGGCGGGTTACACCGCTGTTGAGGCCTGAGCAGGTTGAACAGGTGGTGCAATGGATAGCCGATAGCGCTTCCACACAGTTGTCCACCAGCCAGTCATCCACACAGTCTCACTCTGACCCTCCTTCCTCCACACCTGGCCAACAGAGTCATCCCACCCTTGACCCCTCCCAGGAGCTCTTTTCGGGTCCTTTTTCAGATGTGCCGGAAGAATCCCAGGAGCTAGCAGAGGAATTTGTTTGTAGTGATGCCCAAACACTGGAGTTTTCGCCATCTCCTGCTGATGTGGACCCTGAGCCAGCATCTGTTATCATGAGCGATGATGATGATGAGACGCAGTTGCCATCAAGGGAGGCTGTTGGAATGTCCAGTGGGCAGGAGGAGGAGCAGAGTGAGGAAGTGGAAGAGGAGCTGGTGGATGACGAAATGACCGACCCCACTTGGCCAGGGGTGATGTCCAGCGAGGAAAGCAGTGGAGAGGTGGTGGTATGCGCAGCACCGAAAAAGGCAGCAAGAGGCAGAGGGATGTCCACAGGCAGAGGGATGTCCACAGGCAGAGGGATGTCCACAGGCAGAGGGATGGCCACAGGCAGAGGGATGGCCACAGGCAGAGGGATGGCCACAGGCAGAGGACAGTTCAGACAGAGAAGTGAGGCCACAGCCAGCAGGGCCAAAGCTGTTCCCGCCAGCGGCCAGTCGCGCGAAGCTCCCCCATCGAGGCCTCGTACTTCTGTGGTGTGGAGATATTTTAATGTTTGTGCGGATGACAAACTGAGCGCGGTTTGCACACTCTGCCACTCAAACTGAGTAGGGGCTCTGAGAAGAGCAATCTGACCACCTCAGGCATGCGGCGTCACTTGGAATTCAAGCACTGGGCTGAGTGGGAGAGAGCAAACGCAATACAAACTGCGCCCGGTCTTGCTGCCACTGCCTCTTCCCCTTTGTTGTGTGCTGCCACTGCGGTCCAGACCTCCAGCCAGGACACCTCCACATCTGCCTCTGCCTCTGCCTCTGCTACTTTGGGGCCTTCTCCTTCAGCCTCCCCTTCCCCCGCCTCTTCGCCTGCACCTTCACACTCCTCGTCCCAACAACTGTCCATCTCGCAGGCGTTCGACCGCAGGCGGAAGTACGCCTCGAGTCACCCCCAAGCCCAAGCCTTAAACTGCCACATCTCCAAACTGCTGGCCCTGGAGATGTTGCCGTTTAGGCTTGTGGAGACGCAGGCCTTCCGCGACCTGATGGCGGCTGCCGCACCTCGCTATTCCGTCCCTAGCCGCCACTACTTTTCCCGGAGTGCCGTCCCCGCCCTGCACCAGCACGTGTCGCGTAACATCAGGCGGGCCCTGAGGTACGCAGTCAGCGCAAAGGTCCACTTGACCACCGACTCATGGACAAGCGCTTGCGGCCAGGGACGATACATTTCTCTGACGGCACACTGGGTGAATGTAGTGGAGGCGGGGACGGGGTCGCAAACAGAGACGGCCTACCTACCACCCCCGCCCAAGATTGCCAGCATGGGTTCTGATAAACCCCCCTCCTCCTCCTCCTCCTCCTCCTCCTCCTGTGCCTTAACATCTCCCTCAGCCGCTAGCTGGAAGCGTTGCAGCACTGGCGCGGGGAGACGTCAGCAGGCGGTGCTAAAGCTCATCAGCTTGGGCGACAGGAAGCACAGCGCCCCAGAGGTGAGGGACGCCATATTGCAGCAGACGGAGATGTGGCTGTCGCCGCTGCAGCTAGGACCAGGCATGGTCGTGTGCGATAACGGCCGTAACCTGGTGGCGGCTCTGGAGCTTGCCGAACTCAATCACGTACCATGCCTGGCCCACGTTTTTAATCTGGTAGTCCAAAAATTTCTGAAGACTTACCCCAACCTGGCAGAGCTACTGGTGAAAGTGCGGCGCTTGTGCGCTCACTTTCGGAAGTCAACTGTAGCTGCTGCTAGCTTAAAAAAACTCCAGCAACGCCTCCATTTGCCTCAACATCGGCTGTTGTGCGACCTGCCGACTCGCTGGAATTCCACCTATTCCATGTTGGCCAGGGTGTGTGAGCAGCAGAGAGCATTGATGGGAGTACCAGATTAATAATCCACGCGTGCCTCCAACTCAGCTCCCTCAGTTTGCCAACCACGAGTGGCCATGGATGGCAGACATATGCGATGTACTGCGTATCTTTGAGGAGTCCACCAAGAAGGTCAGCAGCGAGGACGCTATAGTGAGCGTAACCATTCCGCTCCTAGGCGTCCTTAAAGAATCGCTCATCGCAATAAGGGAGAACGCATTGCACGCAGAGGAGACGGGGGTAGGAGGAGACGCAACGGAGCTACACAGTCAGACCACACTTTTGTCTGCTTCACGGTGGCAGTTTGCAGGAGGAGGAGGATGAGGAGGAGGACGACGTGGAGGT